>JALJCO010009025.1:600000-821830 GCA_023101725.1 Atherinomorus stipes
TTTAATAATTTTCCACATCCGATCGCAACGTCACAATTCTTTATCCAATGGGTCAAGAAAAAGTGGTCCAATATGAAACTCCCCACCAAAAGATGTTTCACCGGCAACCAGCCCCCCCCCCCCCCCCCCCCCCAAAAAAAAAGAAAAAGGGACGGGATTACAAAAAAAAGCGCTCTCAGGGGGGGGGGGGGGGCCCCAAACCCCGAAACCCCGCCCCCCCCCGGCCGTCTTCCCTCGGGAGAAAGGGGGAAAGAACCAGTCTCCTAGAACTATATGTTGATGACTTTAATAATTTGTTGAGATAAATGGAGGAATTAAATTCAGTCACAGCTATTTTTGTAATTTTGGGAATACTTTCTACATTCCCTTTTTTTCCTTTTTCTTTGCAAATGGGTTCGTTCTTAGTGCTGATATGTGAAAACTTATGTTTAAATGACAGTTTGTGGTATTTTCATGTCTCTGGGCTGCGCTGCAAACCCTCACTGACTGGCTACAGCCAGAAAGTTGTTTTTTTTTTTTTTTTTTTTTAACAATGGTGCACCTTTAACATCCAAACTACACAGAATGTCTAAACAACTTCCTCTGAATGTGAACATAACAAAGGCAGTAAACACATAACTCAAATTTATAGGATAACAATCATAAAAGGTTAAATTCCTGCTGAATTTGTATTTCCCATGAGCCTTTGTGGTCCAGATATGGTGAGTTTTGAAAAATAGCCACGCCCCTTTTGTTGTTTATACACTCTAAAGCTGAAACAACTTAAAAAATTTACTTTGAGTGAAAATAAAAACTTATTTTGGTCTAAAGAGTGTGATTTTTAAGTTGATTTAATTCAAAAACTTAAGATCTTATCACCAAACCCCAAAAAATTAAGTTAGATCAATGTAAATAAGTTTTTCATATCAACTACAGCCCAGATACTATTTTGACAGTGTACTTATACCCCTGTCCCTCTGGCCAAAAACTCGTTTAAACCCGTGAACAATCGGCTTTGAGTGGCAGGAGGAAAGACTCACTGACCCACGTCAACCTGCGTCAAACGACTCCGGTTAAAATTGCCTTCAAGCGGCTTGGCTCCAATCGGCATGCAGTGGGAACGGCAGACCCGGGTTGACCCATGAATTTATGTGATGACATTGGGCTGTACGTGGCTACATGGTGACATCGCGCCAGTCGCGTATCATATAAAGTACCAAAACCACTCTGCTTCGGCCATAAATTCACGTTGCCTGCATTCCATCTGCACAAGAAAATCATCTGCTGTTTTCCTCCATTTTGAGGACGGACAAAGATGGAACAAGAAAGCACGTTGACTGTAGTTGACTCGCTCTCCATTGTTTACGTTCCTGATTTCTGTCGCAGACAGCTGACATCATCAACGCGCAACATGCAGCGATGGGGACAGAGGCCACGCAGCTTGCCAGCAGGTGATCAGACCCGGCTTTTTTTTGTCAATGGGAAAGGAGCGAAATGCTGCATGTGAGCAGGTTGATGCACATTTGAAAAACCCACGTAAACGCGCTAATTTCAGTGGGAAAGCAGCTCTAGGGTTCCTTTACAGGATCTGTAAGGATGCATGTTTGTCTTTGCTCAAAAAACTGTGGACAGACGTGAGAATTTTTGCAGAAGTCAGTCCTAGTTTATTCATCTTCCTACATTTCTTCTACAGAATCCCTGCCCCTTACAACACTGCATTGTATTGCTTCTCATCTGCTTGTACTGCTTTGAGTCCTTTCTTTTCTACTTTTGTGGTCTTGTTTTCTTTGCACTCCTATCTTACATCTTACAAGTCTTTCAATATTTTGTTGGCTACTAGATTTGAGCATATGTTTACATTTTTTTCTCTTTTATGTGACTAAGGTGGTTGGGTTTGTTTGTAACATCTCTGCTTATTATAGCTACGTATGCACATTGAAGCATACATTCACCTGGAGATGGAAAAAGTTCTGTTTATTTCAGATTTGCTTTGCAACTGACTAGAATGGGTGATGTCAGGACAATCTCGTATAGTGTTGACCATTTTGTTCCTGTCAGTCTTTAGTGTTTCACCTTATTGAAAGTGTTTTATCTCTGATTATTTTTTCCTTTCTACTCTTTAGTTGTGTGGATAAAGGTTGTAGTCAGTCTTTCTGGGCCAGCATACTCTTTCAGACTCTTTCAGAGGATCATTGTCTCCATCTGCCATTCCAAGCATCTATTAAACAACATGAAATTGTTATCATAAGATGAGTTTTCAGGACTAGAAAATTCTCCAGAGTGGTTTCTGTGAAGCAGAAAAGACATGATACCAAAAGTATACAGGGGAGCCGTGTTTTGTTAACGGCACACCGAGAGAGGTGAACAAGGCCAAGCCCTCATCTGTAGAGACTGTTTCTGAGTTGACTTTATTACTAGATTAATTTTGGTCTTTCTGTAACATCAGTGAAAGACAAGAAGGCAATATACAAGCAAAAGAAATAAAAAATGAAACAGCATCTGCTGTCAACACACACATATGCTCAGTGTGAATTCATGGAACAGAGTAAATTTATCTGTATCCACAAATGGCCTCATGTGGACCATTTCTGGAGTTCATTTGAGGGAGCTGGTGGGTAAATGACCCGCAAAGTTTCATCCTTCTAATGTGGATATTTGCATTAAAGTAAATTGGTCATATCTGGAGAATGTCAGTGCCTAAACACAAGTGTCAAAACAGCCTCAGTGTGTGTCGGGTAACCATATAGTGGTACAGGATGTACTGTTTATGAAATGAATGAAATGAAAATGAAATGAAAATGAAAAAAAACCTAATAATGCTCCACCACAGCAAACTTTAGAGCAGGACTTTGAATGATTGCTTTAATTATTCTTATGAGTCTTTGGCTCAGCTCTCTAAGAAAACAGTTAATAATGTGTTACCAATGTTACCTTGCTCACAGCTGCAAAATCTGACCCTTTCTGGCTACGTAAGGTTTGTCATGTCATGTAACATTAACAACACTGAATGTTTTAATCAGTGTTGTTAAGACTACATGCTTTTATTTAATTTGACCTTTATTTACAGGTTCTCACGGAGAAAAAAGGGTCTTATATCCAAGAGAAACCCGTCCACAACTACACACAATGCAAGTAGTGACAGACGCCCAATACTGTGATAGCCAGCCACACATGGTAATATCTACACCTCACCACTTGTATATATCCACTTTAATTTTCTTCACAGTCACAATGGGCTCTGCACACAACTCCACTACTTCCTGAACTTAATACAGCTCCTTTGTGTCCCGTCTGTTATTAGTGAACAAATTGATTAATCCAGGTGTGCCTGACCTAAGTAACCACAACGACAATGGCCAGATTGAACACCTGGAATAAAAGAAACCTTTGCGGATTTTGAATTTAAAAAAGAAAAGAAAAATTATTTGAATGTCAAAGGGCCCCCCCCAGGGTGGACTGTTGATATTCAGTCCAGCGCGGACTGGCGACTGTAAAATTACGACGTTGGTGGAAATGTAGGAAAGACAGAGCGCAGTGTAGAGGTAAGTCATCTCAGTCATTGTACTGTATAATATTAAATAATAGGCTATTATGTATAAAATAAAGCTGCCTGCTGCCCAGCTGTTGCTACTAGCTACCTTCCACTGTTAGCCTGCTTTGTACTGTAGCTTAGTTCATGAGCGCCATGGTGCTGGAGATGGAGGGAACGTGTCTCCCCCAGTTTAATAGTGAAACCGATCAAACCCTCACTGTCCCAGGGCAAGGTTTCAAACATCGCTGGTAAAACAAAGCATTAATATCATTGCAGGAGCCTTGTGAGACCAGTGTTTGTGTGTTTCGGCTAAAGGTGCATTTACATTAAAGCAGAACTCAGTAACTTCAGCTCGGGGCTCCCCCTAGTGGCGTCCTTTCACTGTCGTGTTCAACCCCCCCTTACACCCCCACAGCACACAGACGGCTTCTCTACCTGTCTTTCCTCTATTTTGATCCCTGGATATATTTCTAAGCTTTTACTAGCTTGTTGATGCTACTTTGCTGCGTTGGTAGCAGCACCACGTCTCCCTCTGCTCAAAGCAAAGACCTGTCTCTTCTGAAACGAGACGTTTTATCCGCGATTTGCGGGTAAATATGCCGTGGATTATATTTTTCACTGGTGTTGGCGAGTAGCAGGTAAGAATACGAACTTTTATTGACTTTTTGCGGACGTGACAAGTGATTATTGAGCCTGAAGCAGTGATGCTTCACTCGGCGCCCAGGCAGCGCAGCTACGTGAATCACTCTGGTCCAGCAAAGAGTTGGTTATGAGAGCCAGGAGCCGTGTTTAGGTGGTGTGAAGCTAAAGAAATGTTTTCTTCTAATTAGCGCTGGTAGTCTGGTTCAAATCAGAGCTGGAAGCAGCTCGGTAGATAGGGGACCTGAGTACCGTACAGCGGTTTCTGTTGTCGCAAGTTCTGCTCGGGTCGGCGCAGGCAAAGTTGTATTTAGCTGCTCGCAGGCCAGAGCCCCCAGCGGGAGGGGGGGAAACATTGAATCGCTCCGTAAACACTTTGTTTAGCCCCACGGGGATTCAGAAAAGCATTTATTGAGGTAAAAAAGTTACTGAGTTTCCCCTTTAAACACAAAAGTCTGAATTTCCAGCTCCAAGTTAGATGTTTTGGGGTTCTTTTTTTAGTTTGCTTCTAGACACTAAATAACTTTGCAAACATATTGTTTAGTGTCTAAACATTAGATACATTTTCTTCTATCTTCAACTGGACTCAGCTGTATAAGAAATTGAATATATAAAAATGTCTATTTGTGGGAAACAATATAGGAAAAACCCCTAATCTCCAAGCTAATGACAAGAAAAATATATCTAAAACTAATACTACTACTTTTAGAGTCATTATGTTGTGGAAATTCAACATAATTATTCTAGAAAAAACTGCTAAAACCTGTTATTAAAAATGCCAATATGTATATTCCGGTATTTAAAAATATTAGCTGTTTTTTTATTATCTTTAGTCAAAGTTATTCAGAGGCATTGTGGAAGGTCCAAAGAGCCACCTGCAGCTGTGGACCCACAGGTTGCAGACTCCTGCTCTAGAAGCTGCTGCAGATGTGTAGCTTCATCATCACTGCTACTGTATGTATGTAGTCATCACTATTATTAATTAATTTTATTATTAAATTATTACTGAATGTTTCAGTTAATCTTGGTTATGGAAAACAGTAAATATAAATTATAAAGTTTATCTAAACAACATCTATTATACATGAAATACTGTGTAAAGACAACAGACTGAGTGCAGGTGTATCTGTGGATTGTTGTGTCCAAATCCAGACACCAAGCAGCTGCTGACTTCTGTCATTATTACAGCAGCAGTTGTGTTTATAATCATCACACACACATGCAGCTCATCCTGGTCTGTTCATCTAGATCAGGATGTCCAGTTGGTCCTTGAGTACCCCTGTCCTGCAGGTCTTCACTGTTTCTCTGCTTCAACACACCTGACTGATAGTAAATGGATCCAACAGCCTATGAAGTTCTCGTTAGTTGGAGTCAGGTGTGTTGGAGCCAGGACGCATAGAAAACCTGCAGGATTGTCAAAGACGAGCTGGACACCCGTGATCTAGAAACTTAGGCGCCAGGACAGGGGGGCACCAAACCATAATCTCGCCTAGGGCACCAAAGTGGCTAGAACCAGCCCTGGTAATATAAATGTGCTGAATAAAAAGTTTAAAAGTTACTAAAAAAAGAAACAATACTTCAGTGTTGGTTTTTCTAATGTTCTTAAAGGAGTTTAAAATCCTCCAGTGGGACCCCAGACAGACTGCAATCCTATTTCAGGTTAAGGAGGCAAAGCAAGAGAATGCCTTTACGTCGAGCTCTGTATGTACTGAGGGAACACAGAGTTACAAAGGCCTGGGAACACAGGTTAAGACTGAACAGTCTGTGTGACATGTAGGAGGATAAATATGTTGGCGGCAGTCTAAAGATGGATTTGTCAATGAAACTGTACCAATATAGAAGTCTGCGTGCGCATAATAATGACCAGGATAAATAATGTCATAATACTATAATCAAGAGGTAAGAAGGTGGCAACAAGTTTTGTCCCCAAAGAAATGATCAAATTAAAGTTTCAACTTCCTTTAAATGTGTAACATGTGGAACTTGTGAGACAGTTTTCAATCAATTACCCAGATGTTTATACAAGTCCACAAACTCAATAAGTCTTCCTTGTAATAGAGGGGAGGACTGCAAGGACTTGTTCTTTTGTTTGACAACTACAGTAAAATACTGTATATACTCAGGATCCCCTCAGATAAGCTAGTGGCTGTGGCCGGGGGAGGGAAGTCTGGGCTTCCCTGCTTAGGCAGTTGCCCCCATGACCTGACCTCGGATAAGCAGCAGAAAACGGTATGGTACTCTTTGGATAATCAGTAATCAGCACTTGTCTTAGTTCACACAAATGGGACTGAAATATGTTAAAAACAGATTGCAGATGTAAAAATAATTGTCTGCATTAGAATAAGCATCAGTGATGTTCTACATTAATGCAGTTCAAAAAAGTGGGACCCAAAACGGAACCTTGTGGGACACCTTTAGTTATATTTACTGTAGATAAGTGGATGAGAGGCCACTAAACTGTACACACTGTCTATGCCCAGAAAGATAGTTAAAAAGCCAGCCAATGACATGGTGTGAAAGGCAAACATCTGAGATTCCTCTGGCATAATACGTCATTATCTAAAAGGTCAAATGCTTAAGAAAGATCGACAGTAAAGAAAAAAACCAGTGCAGCACAATAATATTTGGCATCTAAGACCGCCACAATGTAATTTGAAACTTACAAGATGTTTCCCCTCTTGTAAAAAAGTCAGTCGCAAATGTTTAAAATCTAACTTAAACTGGATACGTTTTTAAAGTTTCTGGTTTATTTGACAAAATAAAGGACTGTTTGGATGAATAGACCTCTACTCAGGACAATGTGGACATGCTAAATGTGCCTGACTAGAATATTAAAGTCTTCCTGTCAGTTTTGTGGGTATTCTTTTACCTGACTCTTTAGTATTCAGTTGAGATTGTGTTGAACAAAAAATATATATCTTTGTCTATGAGATGTTTTTGTGTTTCTCTGCATTGAAATACTGGAGACAAACATATATATTTGTGTGTTTGTGCAATTTTGCATGTGTGAGTTTGATAAGTGTATTGACTTTGTACTTCTACTATCTAAAATGGCATCTTTATAGGCCTATCCTTTATTTCTGTGTGTATACGTGTGTCTGTGAGTGAGTGTATAATGAGAAAAACTGCCATTTAGGAAAACCAATTACCACAGGTAAATAACATAACCCTTCAATCTAAGATTTATCCAAACAATGAATTTAGTGCAAACCTCCCAGTTTACACACTTACACAAACAATTGTGTTTCCATTGTTTCAAAAGACTTTAAAAAGGTTTGGATTAATTTCCTGGAGACTTACCCGAACAATAACTATCATTTCTACTTGCCAGTACTGAACCGCACCTCACATTAAACCAGTTCATTACATAAACTTTACTGATTTATGTAACAAAGACTTGTTTCCCTAGAAATGATGGATGGTTTTTACAATGTGAGCAACACATTCTCAATTTCAGACATTCTCCTTGGCGCAGTCTAAAGTAAATCTTGTAGACAAACCTAAAGCTTTTTTCCCCCCCTGAAATCTGCTGTTTGGACTTTAGGGATCAGCAATATTTTGTGCTCTTACATTCCTCTGTAAGTTCCTCCAACTTAAGATAAACTCCAACATGTGCGCACAGCCACACAATTCCCCTTTGGACTGTGTGTGATTACGAGTTTGGCCTGGAATTAATTTGATAAGTTATAAAATAGAGATTTCTGGGGGAAATATAGAGGAGAAAATTAAAGTGTAATGTAAAAATTCTAATTAAAATGAGGCAGTGTTTATAGTTTGCAGGACACACAGAGGAGGGATGAAGGGTGGGAAGGGAGCGCAGGGGATGAAGAAGTGCTGGCATTAAAGCTGGGCGGGAGGGAGGGGAGACACAGTGGGTGAGGCGGGAGGGTTATCATATTTTCGCAGGAACTTCCTCATTTAAATCTTCATTAGGCCTTTCCTCACTTTACATTTGTTCTCAGCTGCTCCATCACTCCACAGCAGTCCCCGGTTCTTGACTGGGAGGAACGATATGCTCTGCTGTGTGTGTGTGCGCGTGTGTGTGTGTGAGAGAGAAGATTGTGTGTCCAAGTTTGCCTGCATGCAGGCTCCTGATTATCCTTTGAGTTTATTAATTACAACTCTTTGTCATTCATCCAGGTGCTATCAGTCACCCCACAGAGAACCCTTCCTTCTTCTGTCATCTTTGTCTCAAGTTTCATTAAGTTATGTCTCCACCCCTGCTCCTCCCCCTTCACCTCCTGCTCCTCCTCCTTCTTTTTCTCACTTTTGACAGAAGCAACCAGGACGTATGCATCACACAAGGAATTTACCATATGAGCAAATAATTGTTCTCTTCAGCAGCCTTTCTCTTGCAGCTGCCGCCACAGCCTGAGCCTACAGACATAATCATATTTTTCTCACTGCAAATAATCTTGATGTCACAGTTGAACACCGATACTGTAGGTATTCATCTTAGTCTGACTAATCCTGGATTAGAACTCAGTGATCAGATGCTGCATGTAATTGGGTAATTGTTTGATATTGTGGGGACTGAGTGTGTGATTTTCCTGAAATGTTTTTTGATGGTATTTGATGTAAGTTAGATAAAATCAACAATAATGTAAGAACTGCAACACATCTGCAACAAGGGTTGGTGATTTATATATATATTTATATGAAAAAAATTCCAATGCATTTTTCTTTTTTGGCAAATGATTTGTTATCATCATACCAAAAAATAGCAATTTTTCTCAGAGGTGAGAATTCTGCAACATTAAACCAATTAAAAGTGGAGGTCAGGATGGATGGTTGGATTCGGGGTTGTGTTTTTAACACATAGTCAGCCCAACTAACAGTCAGTGTAGATTAGTTTGAGCAATGAGCATGATCTTTCTGAACTCTAAAACCGTGGACCTCACTCTTCCATACCACTAATAACACACTGTCTGCACATGACTTGTAGCTACAGCTCAGTTTGATTACTTTGTTTCCCGTTCTCACCGACAACCTGCAAGCTGCTGTAAATCAAACGCTGACACCGGCACACCCCTGCAGCCTGCCGAGACCAAGAGATGCATTTCTCATATTTCCCCAAAAGACTTTCTTTCTTCCAATTAATCAATGAACAACTGTTAATACACAGTTTGATATACTGATATAATTTTGAACTGAAGAAAACGGTAAACGAATATGATTTTAAATGGACCTGTTTATCAAATCTTAAAATTGGATGTTTAAATATCATCAAGTGATTATTACACAAAACTTTATCCCCCTTTATGTAAATCAGCTATAGTTTGATTGATGTTACAGTTGAAAGAACAAAAATAATAGAATTGACAGCCTGATAACAAATGAGTGCTAAAGCAAAGAAATGTCTGACGTACAGCCTGTGGCAGCTTGTGTGTTAACTTGAAGAGAAACCGGGATTTCTTTTCTTCTTTTCTCTAGAACATTTTTTCTTTGTCCCATATGCTATTCTTATTACGATATCTATTTATTCATTCATTCATTTATCTGTTCATTCATTCATAAGATTTGGTCCCAGCTGTGGAACAGTGGACCAGCTCTTTACCTTTCCAAGGTTACTGGTGGGCATCTGGGAGTTTGACAATGAGTCACTGAATGTTTTGTGAACTTGGAGAGGGCTGTGTCCCTCACGGTATCCTGTAAAGGTGCTTCAAGGGTGTAGGGTACCCACCCTTTATGAGGGGCCTCTGTCTCTGTACAACTAGAGTGAGACCTTCATATTTCCACAAAGGACTCAGACTCTAGTTTTTGGGTAGGAACTGGACTCCGCCAGGACTGCTGTATGCCACAGATTCTGTTCATAGCTATTTATGGACTGAATTTCCAGGTGCAGTCAAAAGGTGGAAGGTTTGTAGGTCAGTTGGCTTAGTATTGCATATATAAATTTATTTTTTGCTGATTTGTCCTGTTGGCCCCATCAAGCAGAGACCTTTAGCGGGCACTGGAGCAGTTTGCAGCCAAGAGAAAATTAGCACCTCCAAGTCTGAGGTCATGATCTTAGTTGGAAAAGGGTGATTTTCTTACCTCTGGTTGGAAGTGAGTTGCTGCATAAAGGAGAGAAATGTAGGAATGTTGGTTTGTTCATGAGTAGGGGTGAACATGATACAGATACTCTAACAGTCTCTTGTGGTAGAGATAGAACTGAGCTTTTTCATTTTTTTAAATATGCACGATTATTAATTTGGGGATTATTGTGCAAGTGTTTTTCTTTTTTCCTTTTTTTTTTTTGTTCCCATATCTAAATGTTTGCTACAAAGTAAAAAAAAAAAAAAAAAAAATCGGATAATACTTGGCTATAAGTGCTGAAAAAGTTAGTTATGGAGAGGGAGATGTGGGATTTTTGCCTCGACTATTTGCTCTTCAATTGATAAACTGCAGTTGCTTGAGTTGGTTGAAGTTTATCATTTATTTATTTTTTGTTGCATATAAGAGTCCCATATTGGTGCTACATCCGGTTTGAGTTTGAAGAAGTACACCTGGTTTCAAACTATTGGTTTTAGCCATTTTAAACCCACAAAATCATTATATGAATAAAGAAAGTTAAATATAACAACAGCATCAGAGGTTTTCATAACAATACAGTCATTTATGTTGTTGACAACTAGGGATGTACATCATTATGATATTAACGATGCCAATACCAATACCAATATAGATACTCCTTATCGATACTTGTATTTTTTGATACTCTTATTGATACTGTAACATAACTTAAAGTACATAATAAAGACATTACAAGTTGTGAAAAGATGTGAAACACTTGTTCAGATGGCATTGGGGGGCCTGGACATAAAGGTAAATGAAGGACAGTTGTAAGAACAAGGTAAGTGTGTCTGTCTTACTCCATCACCATGGATTTGTGATGGTGTAATGACTACGCAATGGTTAGGTAGACATTCAAAATGTATCAATAACAAAAAAAAAAAAAAAAAAAAAAAAAAAAAAAAAAAAAAAAAGAAGAGGAGAAAAAAGGGGAATGTCATTCGTCCCGAATTTTATTGGTACCATGGTATTGTTAAGGTTAAGGAACCAGTATCAAATGATACCGGTACTCAGTATACATCCCTAATGACAATTTAAAAGACATATTTAAGGGTGCAAACTTTAATCTGAATAAATTCAGATTTGTGCCATGTTGATGAAAGTGATAAATAGAAAAAAGATGAGTAGACATTACAAGGCATGACTTATTAGGATTTCCATCACAAATTGCCATGGATAACATGTCAGACCTCACAATGAGACTGTCACATATGAAAATCAGTTTTTATCATAAATAACAGCCTCCATCAAAGGTTTTTGCACGTTAACCACAAAGAGAAGAATAAAATGCTGTTTTTTGTTTGGGCACCTCACTATCTGTGTATATATGGCTTTTACTCATTTCATAATTTGGCAATAAATTTTTATGGATGCGACATGATTTGTCATTAATAGCCCTTTTACAGGTATTTCTACTTTTTGTTGTTTTTTTCTTCTGCTGATTCTTCATCTCTTACAGCTTAATGTTCCACTCTAATAGCAGTACAAGAGAGCTCTTTGTCTGAATTATTGAGGCTTTCTCTGCGTATCACTTGTAAACACATGTATGACCCCTTTTTCTTGTCTGCTCTACAACAGCTTCAGCTTTCCTGCATGACTGAACAGACACAATGCAGCTTTCTGAGTAACTAAAGTAACCAAAGCACACCCAATCCTGACCCACATGTCTGTTATTAGTGTCTGTCACCCCTAAGGCTTTACACATAATCACACATCCATGTATGAGCACCTAAGAAACTGGGATGTGAGGGATAAAAATGCCTGAAATAGGAGAAACAGAGAAAATGGGTGCAAACATGAAAATAACTTCAGTTGTCATTTTAAAACATAAAATAAGTGTGTTCTACTCTAATGTATGTAAAAGTGCTTAATAAAAGGCACTTCTTACACTTCTTTTACCTACATTTAAGGATCATCACTGAGTTTGAATGGAAATTATTAGCTGGTAAACAAACATACACGCATACACAAGAACCTGACTCATGTTGGTTTTACATGATAATCTTTTGAGATAATCTCCAGACTTAAAAAAATTTGAAATCCTGCTGCATACAAGAAAGCTAGGCCACCACATCAAGACAGCACACTTAGTAGTAAAATGACTGATTGTACTTCCAAAACTGACGTACGCATTATTTTTGCAGTGACTAGTAAAAACAGCTGACAGCACTGGAGAAGATAAAAGAATGCTGCAGAGGCACATTGTAAAGGAAAAAAAAGACGAGCTTTGATCATTTCAGTTCAATTAGTCTCATTAGTCTATTCTACATTATCTTGTAATTAAGAGATCTGAATCTTGTAATTGTGAAATCTTTTTAACAAGATAACAAGTCACAATTATTACAATCTCCTGGGAATTCTTAAATGACTACCATTCAAGTCCTCTGGAATTATTCATTTTACTTTATCTGATATGAAGCTAGTTATTCTACTTTTTTAAAAAAAAACTACTGTCATCTTTAAAAAAAGAAGTCTAATTGTATGGTTTATTGATCATATGATAATATTGTTTTGTCAAATTTAATTTTTCAGGACTGTACAGTATATCTGATCATGTTCGAACCCAGCTGACAGGAAAAGTGAAACCAATCTGAGTAAACAGTCACTCTACACTTGGTGACCTGGGTAACTGTAGGTAATGAAATATACTTTAGTCATCACATAATTGTGGCATCTTGAGGCATCTGAGTGTTTAAAACCAATCATTGTTCACATGCATGTCTATTATCAGTTTGCCTTGAGTGACAGGAGACACATAGGCCCTAATTTATGAAAGGTTTGCGTATACTAAAACGAATGCTAACTTGATTGTGCATGCAGTAATTGCCGCAGCTGATTTACTAACATGGCACAAGGAGGGTTGCGCCTTTACACTGCAGGTCACATTTACCCAGTCACGCATTCACGCACACATTCATACCCCGACAGGCATATCGGGAGGCAGTGTGGGGTCTGGTGCATGCAATCTGGGTGTTTCTGCAAGAACATGCAAAATATTAGTAGGAGAATATGCAAACAACTCATCCTTGCACACGCAATGTGATTTATCAACCGTGCAACAGATAGTGGGCACTATTTTTTTTCATCTGTTTTAGTACGTCTGAAAGGTAGGAATCAACTTGCAATTTTATGCACCGATGACTGTAGAGAAGCAACAAGTCACTGCTGCGCAGGACTACAGACACGCAGCATTGGGACAAAATCATTTCTCAAGAGGTGTGATTGCAACGCATTAAATTTTCATTAATTAAAATCAACATGGCAAGTGTGATTTTGATTAAAAAAAAAAAAGTGTGTTTGGCCACTAGGCTACCCACTCCCAAAGTGTGTTAGGGAGTGTATAAGGTTGCAGGCCTTGCGTGGAGGACCTGGGTTCGAGTCTCTGACACGGCACTCAGATGAACCACTAGCACTGTGGGTCCCTGAGTGAGGACCTTAACCCCCACCAACTGTTCCCCGGGTGCTAAGTAGCAGCCCACTGCTCTCTGGTGCATACAGAGATGGATAAAATGCAGAACCCTAATTTCCCCTCCTCGGGGATCATAACAGTATATCCAAACATCACTATTTAACGCGAGTTTAATCTAGACAAATGTATCGGAACATTTGCAGCTACTATAACATAATGGTAGTTAAATACTTTATTAAAATTACTTTTATCATTATTCTTCTTATTTATTATTTGAAGGTGACATTACTGTCTTTTATTTTCTTGTTTGCCAACATCATTTTTTAAATTTAGCTACGTTGCGGCACGCTCCTCCTCTCCAGGAGGATTGATGGATCCATGGATGGACGGATGGATGGAAAAAAGTCTGGAGCACCAAATTAATTACAAAACATCTAATGCATTATACAGCCAGTCCACAAGTCATTTGCATTGTTAGCAGCCTCACCCTTCGCTGGCCTACAAAAACACCCCATAAAGATGACCATTACAATTACCATATAGTTTCATTGGTAAAGTCAACTCAGCTGAAACTACAATGCAGAGGTTTTATTGGATAAAGACTTTGACAACAAATCTGCCAACAGATTTATAATGAAGAAGCTTTCCCTGCAGATTGAGGCAATGGTGGGGTTATGGGACAACGCTGTGTGGTGTCATAAACTGTAATGACAATTGATAAATGGTTGGTAGGGCATTATGTGAATGAATCACTAAAATCTATTTGTAATAGGCATTTTTCCAAAGGAACAAGTACCCATTACTTAATTTGCACTGTCCCCAGTTTTCTTTTGTTTCCTCTGCTCTGCTTAATTACAGCATGGTTACACCACTTTTTGAGATGACATGAGTCTGAAGTTTTAAGTTCTCCACAGGGCTGACCTAAGCCTTACTGGGACCATAAGCAAAATTTGATTTGGGAAGTCTCCTTCCACCATATCAACATCAGTGGTGTTCAACTTTTGGTAGTTTGATAATTTCATACACAGTATAAAAACAGCCATTCATTTAACTGGTTGGCTTATATCATACCAATGTCATTTTGGTTGTGGTTTTAAAGGGGAACTTTGTTCTTTTTCAATCTGTACCTATTTTCTTGCATAAAATATGTTAATTTATTCACCTAGACAGTTTTGGTGCAACTTGAATTCCTTTGGGAGATATATAGATCCACTCGAGATCAGCGTATTGGCCATTTAATGGCAGTGATGGGGCAATCACATCCAGCCTCTAAATAAGGCATTATCTGCCACAAACTCCTTCATTTCACCAATGTTTTGTTACGAAACATTAGTCAGACCCCCCTGTAAGCTCGAAATGTTTTTTTGTGGTGATTTGTCCTTTATTTACAAACTTTTTACAGTGGCGGCTTTGATGACGTCGCTATTATGCAACACCGTGACAAATAAACGTCTGTAAATAAGGACAAATCACCACAAAAAAGCCGCTTTGGAAGCAGCTGGAGGAGATCTGCTGACGGGAGATGTCCTCATATAACCGAGCCGCAGCTGTCTGCCGATAGCAGTAGCTGTATGACCGACGTGATGAGGCAACGATGGTTGAAAAACAATATTCCAGAGGAGATAGTCGCAATTTCGTTGTGTTTGAAGTCTCAACATGTTGGTTCCTGAAGCTCCAGAAAACAGACGCACAGGAGAGATGAGCAGACGGGCTCCTGCTGCTGCCTACTGTTTCCCGGTGAGTCTGACTCTGACCTGCTTTTTCATCCTCTTCAAAATAAAATTCTAAATCTATAGGAAACCTAAATAAACTAACACTGCACTTACGAGCTTTTAACCATTAACTGTCAATACAATTTGAAGGCTGAGTTGTGACTGTTAGTCTGTAAAACTGGAAGAGGAACTTAAAAACCGCAATGAAGCCATTGACTTCAATGTTAAATAAGCTGCGAAGACTCTCTGACAGACGTCACACCCGGCTTCGGCTCACAGCGCCACAGTCTGGTCAGATGTGCTGAAAAGCAGCGCTGTTTTCTAATCACTCATCTATGCAGCTGCGCTTGTTTCTGTTACATAGATCATCATGAAGAACGTTTTGGTCTATAAAACATGGCAAAAAATGTCAAAAACGTGTCATTAGCACTTCAGTGGTCTAGTATTCATTTGAACTTTTTGGTATTCTCTTTTTTCCCCTTGGGTTTGATGAATCAGCCATGGTGTGTGTTCAAAGTGGCCAGTGTGATTCAGTTGCTGGTTTGTGATGTAGAGCATAAAGTAAAACTCAGCTGTAACATGATCCTTAAGCGGCAAACTCTGGTTGAGAAAAGTGCAGCCGATGCGGGAAAAATTGCAATTCATCCCTCTTCCGCTATGATGTAACTAATGCATTGCAATAACTCCCTGTGCAATTCAATATTGAATCGCAAATCCTTTGTATCGATTCCCCTCCTGACCAATGAAGGAAGTTGTGCATGTCAGGGTCACGTTAGATCACATTAGATCATACAACACGAAAATGGCAAATATTTATTTTTATTTTTAGATGTTTTATTACCCCCAAATATGAGTTGACATACCACATCTGGTCACATGGGCATGAAAATAAATATTTAAAATCTACAACAGGGTTCCTACTTCTTGCTAAATCGATATCGAAGCATTTAAATCAATACTGAATCAAATCGATAACGAATCGAATGACAACCTAAAGAATCAAAATCAATACCCAGCCTAAGCATCAATCCAAAGACTTCCGTTCTTTATCAAGGATTTCTATAGAGGAAAAGCCACATTAGTCATTCCTTAAATTGTTCATATCTTCATTTGTTTACCTATCTACGACTAAGTAGTGGCTTAGCACTACCAGATATTGAGAAATGGTGCAAGTCTGGTTGTCAGGGTACTCCACAAAAATTCATTTGGTCACAATTCATGGTTGGCATGTCTGCTCACAGAGTTCCTGCTTTTCTCTGTTTATGTTTAAATTAGTTAATTAGTGCTGGAGCATAATGATGACTGTTGTCGGGCGGCTTCAGGCTTTACATGTAAACACCCCCTGAGGACTCAACAAACCTCACACTTGTAAACACACGCACACATGCATCAAATTAACATTTAGAAAGAAAAATATCAACAAAAGCAGGACAAGGGAGCATGGTACTGAGCCAAAGTCTTCAAAGAGAACTTCTGACAGAATCCTTGATGAGTCAGAATAAAACAGCAAGAAAATAAGAGGGTGAAAGCCAAAAAACAAGAAAACATCATTCTTACTCTTCCTAAGTGTGTGTGCGTGCGGTGTGTGTGTGTGTGTGTAAGTGCTGGCTTTCATGTTCACAGCTTCATCTGCAGTAAATAGCAGCAAGATCATTCTCTCAATTTTCACTGATCAATCACTTAATTATTGATGCTGAATGCTCGTGCATGTGTTAGTGTGTGTTCTTATCTCCACCCCCGAGGCTCCTAGTACTGTACTTAGTCTGCTTGCTGAGAACAGGATCTATTTTATTCTTATGACTTAGGACCATCTCTGACTTCCCACTTTTAAGTAACCCAGGCTGCTTATCAACACCTCTGCAGATTCTTGGTTCTAAACAATTATCTTGATGACTTCCAGTCAAAATTTTGAATCTATGCATTTAAAGTGCACTCGTCAAAGTCTTAGAACAACATCCATGTAAACATGGACACTGACAGAAGTTCAACACTACCGATCTCAGTGCTGCTTTATCAAATCAAAACATCCTTTTACACCAACTGGATGGATCTCTGGGGGGTTCTTGGGCAGAAATCTGTGGTCCAGTTTTGACATGGTCCATATCCTGCTTAAAAGACAAGGATCGTCTGGTAACTATAGATCTACTCAAACAAAGCTGACCTGCAATGTTCCCAAAAGCTCCATCTGAAATATAAAAAAAAAGTACAGAGTGTGCTCTTTAAAGATTTAGACCTTGAAATTACTTGTTCAGGTTTTTGTTTTTTTTAAAGACCTGAAAAATCAGGGCTGAAATTAAATGAAAATTAAACGAAAAAATGAAATGACCAATGCTTTATCGATCTCAGAAAGGATTAAAACAAACAAACAAATAATAATAATAATAATCGTAAGAAGATTTGTTGGTGGCCGGTGGCAGGAATGACCTTCTGTATCTGTCAGTCTTAGAGTGGATCTGATGAAGCCTCTCACTGAACGCACTTTATTGTGTGAAGAATCCTCCATCACTTTCAGCAGTTTGTGCAGCATCTTTTCTGGACAATCAGCTTCAACAGCTCCAGAGTTACCTCCAGCACAGAATCAGCTTTCTTGATCAGCTTGTTTAGTCTCTTCAAGTCTCTGGTTTTGATGCTGCTACCTCAGCAGATGCTGCAAAGCTGATGGCACTTTCCACAACAGACTTATAGAAGATCTGCAACATTTGGTGCAGATGTTCCTTCAGAAGTAGAGTCTGCTCTGACCTTTCCTGTAAATGGATTCGGTGTTGCATTTCCAGTCTGGTATGTTGTCCAGCTGAACACGGTACTTGTTCAAAAGAACCACTTGAAAAAGAGCCACTTTTGCAACATTGAGACATTATGCTGCCCATATTTTTCAGTTTACTTGTGGGTATGACCCAGATCCTGTTACCTTGTCTGTTCCCCAGTTTGATGCATTTTCATCTGCTTCTGGGACTGTGATGGTCAGCAGTTATGTTGGAGTTCCAATTTGATAATAAACAAAAGTCTTTTTGAAGATAATTTACTGATGTGGGCCTTTTATGGGCCTTTCCCACTGCAGCTGCACAGGGCAGGGTACAGCACCACACACTAAAGACGACCAGGACGGTTTTTGTTTCCACTCAGGAGAAGTCCACTACCTGAAAGTGGGCGGAGTAGGCGCGGTCGAGACTGCGGTGACATCACTGCCGTGCCACGCGGCGGTCAGTAAAGTAAAAACAACAATGGAGGCATTGGATGATATGGAGGTGTGACTGCTGTTGTTGTTTTCTCTGTGGCTTTTAGTCACCGAAAACAGAGCCAGATATTTTTAGAAGAAGCGAGGCGAAACACGTATGACGACAATTTCCTTTGACCACTCAGTGGACAGTTGTCAGGTACATCACGTTTGTGTACTTTCAGCACGGTTAGAGCTACCTCTGAAACGGGTGCGGAAAATCGTAACAGCTCGTAACGGTTTTCCCCGAGTAAGCACAAATAAAGTGTGCGGTGCCATGTGGAAGGGTTACGGAAATGTGCAGTGGAAAAGGCCCATTGGTGTAGTTTGTGTCGTTTGCTAGACTGTCTATTGTGCCACTATGTGCTCCTACCTGTAGTTTCTGTCTGTGTCTGTTAATTTGCCTGCATGTCTCACTTCTCTGTTTTTTTCAACTAACAGCCATTGGGCTTTTTCCATGAAGCACGCCCTGAAGTGTTCACATCTTGGCTGTTCACATCCCTTCCTTTGCTAGCACAGCAACCACATGTGACCTCATTCACTCTGTTACTGTAACACTCCAGACTGTGTTTCTTATTGCTCTTTTCTTTCTTTTATTCTTTGCCATTTTGCATAATCTTTCCAATTTCACATATGAGTGACTATTTCAAAGAAACAGATTTGCAAGACTCAGTAAATCTGACTTCAAATTACCTGCTGTGTGTCACAACGCCTGCTTTTGAACAGCAATTTTACACTGTTGGTAGAGCCACTTTCATCAGAGCTTCATTAATAAACTTGAAAGAGGAATTTTTGAAATGTGACATCAAAAAGCCAATTAGAATCTTTACCTAAAATTTCACAAGATTAAATACCTCTTGCAACACCAAACTTGTTAACAAATAAAATTAACACACTCAGTTTTCTTTGAAGAATAGACATCGTACCAAGACACCATTAGCTACCTTTTATTTACTTATTTATTTTCCCCCCAGCAATAGGTTATTACACTGATGAAAATGCTGGTCATTACATCTTCTCAGTTGTAATCACAGAAAAAAATAACCTTTGCAACATTATTAGGTTTGCATTGTTGCTTCTTTTGTTTGAAATAATTGCAAGGTTTCTTCAGAGTAGACCTTTATCATTCCAAGCAAATCAGTGAAAAGGGGAATTACAGGCCATTTGATTGCTGTATTGAAGCACACAAGGTCTCCTGTCTATTGCAGGTAGTTAATGTGCCCCCGCAAAACTTGTTTTTCCAACTTCTTCATTAGACATCTCACATTCTCAGCTTTCAGAATCACATGCATACAGTTAGTAGTGTGTGCGTCTATTATGAGTCTTGTAGTCTTTTTATGCTCTGTTGCTTCATCGTGTCTGTTTCCAGAGTTTGAGTAGCGCACGTTGACAGACATCATGAAACCATGTTCAGCAATTTATATGCAAAGCAGAAAAAAGGAGAAACCATCGACTGGAATGATACACAGTGGGACAGGGAGAGATCTAATTGAAGGAAGGTTGTCGGTTGTGAATGTGCGAGGTACCTTTGATAACAGGAATAAATATGTGTGCATCTGCGTGTGTGCTCACACAAGTGCAATTTAAACACCTAGACAAAGTCGAAAGACCCTGAGAGATCTCTTTAGCAAAGGTGGAAGGTAAAGCTGGTACTGTGAGAAGTCTATTCATTAAAGGTGAGTGAAAGCTTTGCGAACCCCCGTCCTCTCCTGCAGGCTGCATAGCTGCAGGAATTATTGTAAGAAAATGTGAATATTTCAAGTGCATTTGCATATGCACACACGTTTATATGTGCAACTTTATATGCATTTTAGAATGACAGGGATGACAGGGATGGCAGGTATGTCCGAACTGATAAGGTGCCGTACAGTATGACTGCATCCAATTTTCATGACTGACCCTGTTCAGCAAATAGTGTCACACCTTCATAAAAATTTCCATAAAACCATTCACTGAATCTGTTTCTGCAGGTTTATGGGAATATCATCCATCCCCTACAGTCACAGTTCATCATTATTACATAATACAAGAGATGACATAGCTAGATTGTGATTCTTGTTTTAGGGGGAAGTCCATGTTTGTGCTGAGGATACACAAAATAGAGATGGCAGCAAATGTGGTTGAGACTGACACATTTGATGAGACTGGCCAGCCTATGGACACACCACCATTACTGTGGTGGTGAATTCCTATTACCTCATATCTGGTTCTACCTGACAACTTGGACAGCGGCATGGATATCTGGGCTGACAACATCAACAGTGGCTTACAGTTACTGACAACGGTGTATAGGGAATGGGAGCCGCTAAGCATTATGGGGCAAGCACACCATGTTGGCATCTATCACAGGGTAAACATTAGTTTCTTCCATTCAGTCATAGTGAGTTCAGACACAGAGTGCTGCTGAGGAAAAAAATGCTGAAATGCCAGAAAGGAAAGCGGATTTACAGGGAGACCCTAACCAACAAGACCAGGGAACATTATCTCCAGAAAATTGCCATGATTGACAATGTGGACTCTTCTTTAATCAAATTGTTATTATTATTATTTCCACATTATTGCCGTTATTTTTTTCCCTCTGGAAGTCATGTATCCAGTTTGCATTTATTTAAATTGTTAACTGTTGTTAGAAGGGGCAGGCATTAAATAAGCTTTTGCTTCAGCCTGTACCCCTTTTGGTTCTTTTAGTTTATCTTGTTTTGTACTATCTCATTTAGAATTTTTATTTTCATTTTCTGTATAAACTCCAAAGGAGGAAAAAGCTAATCAACCAATAAACTTTACTTTAATTTACTTTACTAAAACAAAGAAAATGTGCAAAAACTGGCACTCCCACAGTTTGCCATGGCAACATCTTTTTGTCATGCCTGTCTGTGGCAGAAGTGAAGAGTTCACTTGCAAAAACAGTTAACCACCATTTAGAAAAAAACAGAGATAACTGCGTCTGCAAATAAACTCTTCATTAACTTCTTAATATTTTCACCAAATCACACTCACATGAAGTAGAGGGTTTTGATGACGTTAAATGGAGATAGGGGATTTGTACCTGACAGCGGCGAAAAGCAGGTTTTTTTTTTGTTATACTAGTAACAGCAGTTGGTGGGGTTAAGGACCTTGCTCAGGGGTCCACCTAGGAGTCTGTTCGGGGACTTGAACCCGGGTCCTCCGCGCCAAAGCCCACGATGCTACCACTAGGTTACCCACTCCCCTAAAGGTTATTAAAGCAGCTGCTTCACTCCATATTAAAGGTTGAATATGGAACATTTTTATTAAAAGCTATACTTTTTAAAAAAATAATTCCTCCACAGGTCGTTTGAGGGTGTACAGAATGAAAGTTCAACATTTCCCAGAAAAATTATATTTAGCCTAAAAATAATTATAAAATAAATTTTTACGGGTTCAATAATGGCATTTTATTTACGTCTATAAGCCAATACACGCCGCCATTGCAGGTTGCCAAATACGATCTCTGTGTGGAAACAATATTTTGGTCATAGTGAGGCTTGTACAGGGGAAAACCGTGGAGCAGACGAGTGAAGCAGTTGCTTTAGAGTCCTGGAGATATTGTTATCTGTTTCTGAGGAGGAGTGACCTGAGAAGAGCAAAACCTGGAGTAAATTTAGGTGAAGACTTCACTAAATGGACCCACATAAACGTTTCCCACGAAGTCAAAACACAAAAATGGCGACTTTCCTCCTATGTCGGTAGTCTAGCTTGTTTACTAACATGGCTAACGTTAGCTGTCAGTTATAAACTCCTCTGTGTTACTTGTTGAACATGCTGCAGACTGTTGGTCACTTGCGTATTGGCAGTGAGCCTGGCATCCCAGCGGCTGGCGTTGTTTTTCTGCCGTTGCAACTACAACCTAGACACACGTGATGTTGCTGTTCTGTCCGTATTCCATATTCAACCTTTAACTCAGTTTTTTCTAAATGCCGGTTAAAGGGACTTGAGGCAAGATGAAGAAACGAGACTCGCAACTGCCGCGACTGGCGCTGCGAGCCAAGCCATGAGCCAAGCCGTCACGGGAGCGTGCACAAACTGAAGCTATACTGTTTACGAAGCTAATAGTTAATTAGTCTTTTTCTTCATAGTTCCACTTTTTAGTGTCTTTCAGTTGACCTGGATCGTTTGCTCACGGCAGAAGAATCCATAACTATCGCTTACAGTGTTTGAATTTACCACGACCGTCTTCTTTCTGCATCAAAACTACAGATGTAGCGTCATTTGACGTCACGTCTGCAGCGCGGGAAATTCGGACACCGAATTGCAGTGCATTTTGCAGCACACAGCCAGTTCAAAGCAACGGAGAGAAACATGGGTGGAAACATTAAGTAAGTAGCTTACATTAGCTGAAGCAGACATTGTTATTTCTAATGCTGATGCTTTGATCTTAATCAGATATTACACAGGTCTACTGTAGACATTTTGCTTACAGGTATGTTACGCTAAACTTCATAAGCTTAAATAGGGGATTATCACGCTTACCGGAACTTCCCAGTATTTGGGCATTTCCTCTTCCAGGCCATGTTAACAACAGCCGTTCCTGCTCTGTTATACTGTTTAAATCGTATAAACTCCAAACATACTTAAGTTTTTGTGGCAGGATGAGGTGGGTATTTCTGCCGCCAGCCAATCAGTGGTTGGCAGGTACTATATAAGCCAGGTAGGAACTAACCAGAGCGTATTGTTTCCTGACGTCAAGCAACACACTGGGTTCACGTGACTTCCTGTAAGCACGGAAGGTAGGCTATCTTGTGTTACGGCAGGTTGATGTCTAGTTGCTGTGTGTTTATGGCTACTTTGCTTGTAGATTCTCCGGCGGTGCTGTCTCCGATTTGTAAATGCGCTGGTATCGATGTGGTACGTAAGTCATAGTTGTTGTTGTGACTAAATGGGGTACAGGTGTAACCTAGCTGTCCCCATAGGTAACCAGCTAAGCTGCTAATTGTGTGGAAGGATTGCGCCCCCCCTGACAAGCCTGAGTGTGGTGATCGGTAAGCTTTGTCGTTTCTGAGCATGTTTGATTTCTTTGTGTGAGCGACTCATGTTTGTGTTTGTTGTAGGAACGCAGATCTACACGGCTAAAACTGGGCTGGTGCAACCCACGGCGCTAGCAGCACGGCTGCCGACTTTAGCTCCAGAGGAGCTAATTAATTGCAAGCGTACTGCTGCTTTGTTTTTCTGTAAATGTACTGACCTTGTTTGGCTGCTGCGCAGCCTGTCCATTTGTAAAGAGCTGTTTCTCACGGCTGTTGGGTCTGCTGGACTGGACAGAAGCATTCTAGCGGTTAGCTCGGTTGACATCACCGAGCTTGCTAAACCGTGTTGCAGCCGGAGCTATCGGGCTGCTGGCTCTTTGACTCTGTGCTTTTTTAAATTGTCTACTTGTGTATTTCTTTCAGTCACCTGTATTTTATCTTTTATTCCAGAGGCTGCGAGCTTGACACATGGTGGTGGTGCCTCCCAGGGCTGGGATTCCCCCTCTTGGTGTGGACTGCATGCCGTGGTGTTCTCACGAGTGAATTGCTGTGCTTGTTGTGTGCTTGTGTGACGTGCACGTGTGAGTGGGGTGACTCCGCGGGATTCCCTTCCCCCCTGGCTCGTCCACCTAAACCTGGTAAGCTCCAGCTCTGGTCCTTTCTTTTTAACTTGCCTTTTTTTAAAATAAATTCTTGTATTTTTGGAAACCTCGTCTCACGTCTCATTGGCACCACGGACTTCAGCGTCCTTAGTAAAACCTGAGTAAATCTCTGGGTGAAAGTCCCAGGGTGGCGTTGTCTTGGCTTGTTCTATATTAAAAGCCAGTTTGTTCAGGGGCTCATGCCACATTTTCATTCCAGACTGAAGTGATACTGGATCAAAAGCTGGATCAAAGCGATCGATTCACCGCGGTGAAGGGCCGAACTTTATAATAAAACACACGTTTGTTTGTCGCCTGTGGGGCACAACACCGCACGACACCGGCACTTCACAGCATACTAGCATTAGCCAGCTAGCGTTTACTGACGTGCTTAACATTGTGAGTCTTAAAACACACAAACATCTGAAAATTGGGTCTGTACCCCCCCGTTTCCAGTGGGACAACTGGGAACTGCCAAGAAAGGAGACGCTTTCAGATGCTTGTGTGTTTTCAGCCACACAAAGTTAGGCACGTCATCGAGCTGGCTAATGCTAGCCTGCCAACACGACTGTGCAGACTGCCGGCTACAAACAAACGTGTGTCGTTTTATTATAAAGTTCGGTCCTTCACCGCGGCGAATCGGTCGTTTTGATCCACTTCTTCCTTAGCATCACTTCAGTCTGAAATAAAAACTTGGCATTGGCGTTTATCCGATTTACAAAGTTTAACAAAGTAGTAGCTGGCGGACTATTGTTAGCAGGCTAGCATTAGCCAGCTTGATGACGTGCCTAACTTTGTGTGGCTGAAAACACACAAGCATCTGTGCCATTCTTGGGGGGGGGGGGGTACAGATGTATGTGTGTTTTAAGACGCACAAAGTTAAGCACGTCGGTAAACGCTAGCTGGCTAATGCTAGCATGCCGGTGTTGTGCCCCACCGGCTGCAAACAAACATGCTACGTTTTATTATAAAGTGCGGCCCTTCACTCTGGAGAATCGCTTTGATCCACTTCTTCCTTAGTATCACTTCAGTCTGGAATCCGTGAAAATTTCAGTAGGGTTGGCGTTTATTCACGTTATCTACGAAGTAAAGCAGGGACATTGAACTGGGCCGGAAGTGGGCCGTCTAAGTGTTTCAAAGCGGAAGTTCGGAACACGGAAGCGTGATAATCCCCCATTACCTGTCAAAATTATTCATACCCTCCAATTAAAGAAAAGGCTATATAGATGGGTTTCTGAGCTACAGCTGTAAACACTGTAGCTGTGTGTGTCAGCAGTCTTCTGCTCAAAATAATAAGAAAAAAACTGATGGTGGAGCCGCTTACAAACATTTATGCTGCATAACAACGATTCCCGGAGATTTAAGTACTGGGGTCGTAAATCAGATGGGGTCATAAGCTAGCTTTTATAATAGCTTTGAATAAAAGAGACGAGAAACCTCAGTTTTTTATTAGATCTGCTGGGGCATAAATTTGTCACTGTTGCAACGATTGCGTCACACATGGTTCCTAACGAGGTCCTCCCTCATGTGCGAACACACACTGAAGGCGAAGGGTAGTCCTTATAACTAAACTCGGGAGGCGTAGTTATAGGAACTGCGTTCTTACAGTAGAACCTCTCTGTCCGAATGCGCCTATAGTTATATTGTTCAATGTTTAGATAGTCTGTTGAACTGCCACAACCTAAGTCATCCATTGTGCCTGTTATGGACATTCTGTGCTAACAATAACAGTCCCAAGCAGCCAATTTAGTCATTACATATACATTTAGTCTAGAATGTAAAAAAAAAAAAAAAAAAAAAAAAAAAAAAAACACAGCTATTTAACTTTACATAAATTAGTTAAGTAATTTATTCATTTGTTTATTCATGAAAAACATTTCATTTATATTTTACAAGAATGGATGAAATGACATTTATCTTTATTCAGTTTAGGTCTGAAAATGACTCTTCACCAGGCACAGAAATAGGTCTGAGTAGGGCGGAACTGTCAACAATAACATGAAATGACGAAACCATCACTGTCCCAATTCTGCTGTTTTCCCATACTTGTAACCTGCATACTTGAACCCTTTGTGTGCACTTCTAGGGCCATAGGGTTTAGTGTGGCCATAGGTACAGGGCCACAGACGTGCAAAATGCAACCGACAGTTACCCTAGATTACGGTTAGGCATCAAGAATCGAGCATTGATGGGAACCGGGACTAACTCTCCAATTCTCCCGTAATTGTTCAATTTCTAAAATTTCGATTCCTATTTTCGATGCCCAGTCCACCCGACACCAAAGAATCCGCCGGAAGCGGAATCTTTGTTAGTCCCGAGTTTCTGGTACAACCAATTGTGCTGACGCACACGGCACAACTCGGCGTCCTTGGCTGTGTCTGAATGTCCTCCCTACTCCCTAACCCCTCATTCACTACATAGGACTCCACTACATAGCAGACTATCTAGTGCCCTTATTCTGCCTGTGATTCGGACACTAAGCTAACTACTTTTTCCTCGCCGCAAATCATGTGATTACCAGCTGTCACCGTGGCAACCACAGCGGCACTCACGACGCACGAAAAGATTTAATTCCAAATCAAATCTGTAATTTTAAATGAAGGTATTCTATTTACTTATATTGTGTTTAATCTCTTTTCTGTCGTTTTTTCTCTCCTTTGTTACTGCCGCTCGATGTGTGCAACACCTTGCGCCATTCAGCTCTCCTGACCGCAATGCATTGTGGTCTATATTGTCCCGTCTAGGGGACCATCAAAGCTCACTAGTTTTCAAGATATATTGTGGGTAACTTTGAGTGCACTATTTTTTTCTTTCTGGACATTCGGACAGCACTACAAAATGGTGTGATCTCTATATAGGGCACTATGTAGGGAGTAGGGTGGACATTCGGACACAGCATTTGTTGCTATGTTTAGCGAGTTTTCAGTCCCACTGATAACTTTCTCTTAATAAACCCGCTAGCAACAAGTCTAGAGACACTTTCTGGTCTTACTGGAGACTTTTGAGACCGATGTGAGAAAAACGTTTTGTTTACTTGGCACTACCACAGCCCCTCCCCCTTCTCACAGCACACACTGCTAGATGCTGCAGGGAAGCGTCAGACACAGCAGGAGATGTTCATCTCTGCTCCATTAACCAGACTGAAAAACTCAAAAGCTGCCACTGATTATCAGATAATGATGTCGATAAGTGAAGAATGTGGACAGGAACATTTAATTTTAAGTTCTGTAACATGTAGTAGACTCCTATTTAGGAAACAGCCAGTTTAACAGTTAAAGTTCTTTTTTTTTTTGCCATTTAAAAAAAAAAAAAAAAAACAGTTAAAGTTCTTAAAACGCTGAAATGATTAGGTCTATTCAAGTTTTGCCAGGGATAATTTTTATGTCTTTTTCTACTTTTTTTTTCTTAGTTGAAATGCAATTAAATGCCTTTGGTAAGAGCATAAATAGAGCTGGAGTTTACTATATTAATGTCCTTGTCTGTTATTTGATTTAGTCACCTACAAAAAAGAAAATGTAAACTACTTTTTTTTTTAACCCTAACCTTTAAAAGAATCAAAAGAAGAGAATCAAATCGGAACCGGAATTGTTAAAATTCAAACGATGTCTACCCTACCCAACATAACATGTCAGAGATACCCCAGGGATGCACCACAGATGACGTGAAATTCCCATTCACTGTTATGCGCGAATGTTAAAGTTATTCTGTTTCTCATGAAAGCTGGATGACAGCGCATCAGTGTAAACTATGTTTTATCTGACAGAATCTACTTTTAAAAACTGATGATCCACACTTAAATATATAAAACACAAATCTCATTAAAATAATTGATCAAATGTTGAGAAATACTTTCAAACCTTTGCAAAGGTTGCTAATTTTGTTGTCAGATATTAGACATTGCTTTGTTGTAACTGATGTTCAAACTGCAGGACACCATTATACACCTTAGTTTTCAGATCTCAGGTTGTCAGATGACAGTCGAAACATGTCAAGGTAAATGAAACAACTCTCAAAAACCTTTTGTCTGAACAAAAGAAAAACAAAACTAAGTTTGAACTACTGAAGACAAAATGAACCTAATGGAGTTAACATTATACACCATTGGTTTGTGTTACAGATTTTTTTTTTCTGGTCACCACGTTGCCCTAACTACAGTAAATGACGTAACATCCCACACTATCAACAATATTAGTCATGAACTCTCAGCAGCACTGCAGCCCCTTGCGTCTTTGCCCATTAGCATTAGCATGCATGTTACTCATTGTGCCACGCTAAGCTGCATGGCCACATGGATAAATATGGAATTGAGTATTTGTTTGGAAACTGTTTAACAAAATTACGTGCTGTTGTTTTTGGGAATAAAATCCAGTGTTTTCTCTGCTATGACAGTATGTCATTTCCCCTTTGCTCTAGGGCTGCCACAAATTATCATTTTGATAATTGACTCGTCACCAGTTATTTCGGAAATTAGTCAACCCATTAAATTAGATGTAAATTGTAACATATTTAAACATACAGTTATATACATACATACCGTCGTCCTAAAAATAATTTATACCCTCCATTTAAAGAAAAGACTAAATGCACAATAGTAATTCAAATAACAAGTAAATAAAGAAACTGATAATAAATGAAGATTTACAAAATTATAATTTAGTGAAACAAAATGTTGCTTTTGAATTGTGGTTTGAAATAAAAATAATAAAACAAACAAACAAACAAACAAAACTGTCACATTAGAGCACCTTTCCCATGAACAGTGGACCAAAATACCTGTCAACAGGTGTAGAAGTATTTTCAAACATGACAGAAAACACCTGATTGCAGTGATTGCCTTAAAGAGTTGCTCGACAAAATTTTAGCTTAGGAGCCCCATCATATTTGTTTACTTGTTTTATTTTTTGTGTGTTTGTTTTTAGTATTTCTTTCAAACCACAATTCAAAATCAATGTCATGATTTTCATAGAATTTTTATTTTGTCAATTTCATCTTATTTCACTGACAGCTGATTGTTTTTCCTTCTTTAATTTATGTAATTTTGAGGACGACTACATAGCAGTAGTAGTCAAAATTTTAGACACACTTTATCACAGAATCTAATGGAAAATATCCACACGTTTGACTGGTAGTGTTTATGTACATAGAATTCAAGAAAAGTTAACCCTTATGGCCACTACTGTGCATATGCATCAAGGACAGAAAGGCAGACAAGGCAGCAGAAGGTACAGTGGCAGTTTAAGAGAGAAAAACAAAGCCTAAAAACAACAAATGATTAATTGATTATTAAATTAGTCATCAACTATTTTGATAGTCGACATAATCTCAACTAATCTGCTAATCGTGGCAGCCCTACTCTGTTCAGTGGATATCCAGAGTTTCGTCCCGATGTGAACATACAGCCAAACACGAACAGATGGTGTCAACTGCTGTCCCCCTCCATGTCAGACAGCTTCATTATTCATAAAGTAAAGGTCTATGTTCTTCGCATTCACTTTTTTATTTTTTTTGGACCACAATTAAACTTTTCCACTGTTGTTCGAACAACCAAGGACTGCGCAAGTCCTTCCAGATGTCTTTGGCATAGTTTCGAAAATGGTTTGATTGTCATCTGTTCTGCTCTGACATGCACAGAAGTGTGACCTCAGCAGTGGTGGAGGGTTTACTACAGGTGTTTGCCTGGATTCATCTCTAACATGCAAGCTGTGTCTCATTTGGGAGTCAACACACTTCGAAGTGCACGGACTACGTAGGCTATGGAGTGTGCTGTAGACCGTGCACTCTCAAGCAGCTTTCTGAGACTCCTTCAGAGGCTTCAGAAGTAGGACAGCGCTTGACGGTCCGTTGTGACGTATGCAGCTGACGAATCCACACTTCAAAGTGCATTGACTTCCAAATGAGACATATGTCAAAGTATTGAATTCTTCTCTTCATCCATATAACAAACCTAACAGAGTGCAGCTTCTTTTTGAAATTTATTTCTTATTTACTTTTGAATTATGTATTTATGCGTTTGCAAGGTCAAAAATAAATTTGATGTGCAACAGCTAATTGTAATGTTAATAGCTGCAGCTGGATGAAAACATTGCTAGCTGATATCCTTTGCCAAATAAAAGCACTTTGTCTGACTGAACAATGAAGTGAATGGGAAATGGAAATTCTGTGTGATTACCAGGGAAACCATTCAACACGAGCACGTTTTTCATCAACCCACCTAAAGATCAAACAAACCTGATTCAAACCACAAGTCATCAAAGATGATAAAATCTTTTTTTTTTCCCTGTCCAAAAACAATGAGGGGCATCAGCTTGATTAAATTATTGAAATCAAACATCCAACCCAAGGAAATCTGTCTTTGAGGGATCAACGATGTAATTGTAGCAGTTAAATTTATTTTGAACTTAGAGAAAGAGTTTTTTTTTTGTTTGTTTTTGTCGTAACAGCGTTTCCTCTTTCCTGTACCACTGATCACTGTCATTATTTCTGTTTTTTTCCCCATATTTAATCCTCAACAACAGCAAATATACCAAAACCAACTGGAGGTATATTATCAGGATGTTAAAAGGAAGGTATTTGTATTCAGGTATGGTTTACTTCTACAACCACCTTTCTCTCTAATCCATCTAGCAGACACCATACAAGTCTGAAAAAAATGTGGCCTCAAGTTAGGTACTTGCATGCAGGCTCAAGGGCAGGTTAGAACTCATGGGGTTAAACCTTCACCACCCAGCCACCGTCACATTGCAACTTCCTAGAAAAAATCCAATATCATTGCATCAATGATATTGACATATTCCTGTATAGCTGATGAAGTAAACTTAACCTCTGTTCTTCCAGCAATGATATGAAGTGGCAGTACTCTCTTGTGTTTTAAAGAAAACTGGAACATAACACAGATTAATTAGGTTTCATTTTTGTCTATCCCATTAGGCTCGGAAAAGGCGAAAGCGTCTTTATTTTTGTTAGAAAGAAAGAAAGAAAGAAAGAAAGAAAGAAAGAAAGAAAGAAAGAAAGAAAGAAAGAAAGAAAGAAAGAAAGAAAGAAAGAAAGAAAGAAAGAAAGAAAGAGAAACAAGTCACATAATGGAGGAATAGAAAACAGAAGAAGAAATTGAGAAACACAACTTGGCAAAAAGATGAGAGGAGAATAAAGTAAAGGAGGCTCTGGACAGGGGTTTAAAAGCTCTCATACATCATCTCATTACCTCTGCTCTGTGTGCATGTGTGCATTTTCACACTTTTCTATGTGCCTTTTTACATTTGTTTCTGTGAGCTGTATTATATTTTCATGGATGTGTGTGCTTGTGCATCTCATGCATGAGTGGTCTCATGACAGATGCTATTATTTGCATGTAAATGTTTCCCCTGCTGAATTTATAGCTGCCATCCATCACTGAGGATTTTTACTGTCCCCAGCCTTACAAATACCAGCCAAACTCTGCGTTGTTACAGTACACTGACTTAAAAGGAGTTTACACACCAGCCAACTGGGTTTAAGATGAGCAGCGTCAGTCTCAGATCCCTGCCATGCCATCATGGGACAGAAAACTTGACTAGATGGATAGTGAGCAGGGTTTAGTCAAGAACAACTGTCAATAATGTAGTGCTCCTGTTAATTACAGCGCTGCACCAGAAAAAAGTTGCTTTTACCGTTAGCAACAGAGGCAGGGACTTTGTGAACAAACCATTGGTGTGCATAGATAGACACTGTAGGTGGTGCAGGAGCACCTGCCCTTTGCCCTCTGGACCTGGCAAGAGCCCTTTTGAAAGTTAAATTTTGTTTTTACAGTGTATGGGTTTTTTTTTGTTGTTGTTTTTTTTTGTGTGTGTCGTTCTCGAGCTAAACTAGTCTCGGGCTCAATCTCAATTCTCTTTTTTTAACCCCTATCCATTACCCCTTCCCCATGGCCATTGACACTTAAAACGAAGCTGAAAGTAGGTAGGGGGTAGGGCTGAAAGTCAACCCCCACAAATTGGGACACCCCTTCAACAATCACATACATACATCATCAGTGATCCCGCTGGCTTGTGTGTAAGCATATGGACGCTGAGCTGTCAGCGCAAATCTCCAGAAATCAAGCCGTCTACAGCTGTGGGTTAACGCTAACAAGCAAATTCGGTTTGTGCATGACATTCCTGCTCGTGTTATATCCCACAAAGGACCTCCATGTAAATGAAGACCAGCAGCGATGTTGCCGCAGTTTTCATTGATCATCTGTCACTGTAGATTATCAGGGCTGCCCAGAGCACCGTTGGATTTCAACCTAGTAGGATTTATGTAACTGAAATATCTATGTTTTTCCAGAAATTTTTTTTATGTATATTTTAGAAAAGAAAAGATGAGAAAAAAATATGACAACATAAAATTTAACAAAATAATTGTTTTTTTTTTTAATTTTTATTTATTAAAGGAGAAAAAAATATATTTATGGATTGGTTTTGGATTTTGTAGTATCGATTTGGTAAGGGATTGTCATCTCTTTTGTTTGGGGGTTGGAAGAGAAACTTTTGAAATAAAAAAGTTTAATCATATCTACTCCCCCCACTTCTCTAAAAAAAAAAGGGATACACCAATTCCGCAAAAAAAAATAAAAAGGGAAAAAGGGGGGGAGGGGGAAAAGGGGGGGGGGGGGGGGGAAAAGGGAGAGGGGGAGGGGGATTTTAAAAGGGGGAGGATGGGGGAAAAAAAAAGAAGATATTTCATAAAAAGGACTTGTCATTCAAATAGAAGCGGTGTTTGTGTTGAAGGAAGAAGAAAAAAAAAAATGATTAAAAAGTAAAAATCTGAGAAGAGAAGACGAGGTGGTGTTCTTTTCGTCGGGACGAAAAAAGAAAAAAAAAAGAGGGAGTAGATGCGCACATGATGGTGGTGTCTGATGGCGTTGATATGACACAATAAGAGAAAAAAAAAGGAGAAAAGAAAAAAAATGGAATTCGAAATAATATGATATGTGGTGTGGGCATGGGGGGAGCCCTACCAAAGCCCCCTAAAGGCACGGCCGAATAAATATCATAAATACTTCAACACTTTCTATTCTCATTTATCTTCGAAAAATTTTTTAAAAAGATTGTGAAGAAAAGGGGGAAAAAAAAGAAAAAAAGAAAAACTTTTTTCTCTTTCTTCCCTTTTAGACCCAGTGGGGTAGTGGTCGTTGCTTTGTTTTTGTCTTTTGTCTTTTTGTAGATTTGGTGTTTTGGGGTTTTTAAGGAATTAGTATAAAAGGTAATGACGGCAAGAATGAAGAAGAGAAAGAAGAAAAAAAAATAAAAAAAAAAAATTAAAAAAAATGTGTTTGAAGAGTTATACAAATAAAAAAAAAATATAAAAAATCTCTAAAATTCTCCAAAATATTTGCTGGATAATGGGGGTAATGAAGAAATAAATAATAAAATACAAATAATTAAAAGAATATATTTACTTATTAGCCCTGTCAGCTCTGGCACAGTTCTTCTTTGCTGCTCTTAAACCAGCTGTGCTGTACTCTGCTGTCTGCAGCCTGCCGTTTTAGAGGGGAGAGGAAGAACTGACATCTGTAAGGAGCTAACTAGCTATCATGTTGGTGGTGTGTCAGTATTTCACTCTGGATTCCCAAGACTGCATTTATAGATAAATGGCTTCAATTTGCTAAACTAATTAATGTTTTACATGTTTTGACCTGAGCCAGGCTTATCACCATGATGATCAAATCACAGTCATGCAGGTGGAAAATATATATATTCTTTTATAGCATAGCAGTATCTGTAATTGGTACCGGCCAATACCCACAGCACAAGTATCAGAATCGGTATCGGAGCATGTCGGCAGTTCCACATGCTGCACAAAGTGCCCTTATTTTTCCCTGAGCACCTTCCCCCCAAAATGTCTGTGCATGCCACTTGAACCTGCATCGGTATAAAAGGAGGACCTGGATAATAGTGTTTGCTTTGTGTGGTGTTCTGTTCTGTTTGCCAGATTTATAAAGCTGCATGCAGGTATGACTCTTTTTGTGAATCTAAATCATTGTGAAACTAAAAAAAATGGCAAAAAATTGATTTGTAATCCCATATTAACTATGAATAGATGTAAACATTTCCCTAACTGGTCATTTACAAATCGAGACATCCATTGCAACACAGCTAAATAGAAATGACAATCACACCAGCACTAGCGAAGAAGCACAAACTTTACCAAATGTGGAGCTGAGGTAGCCATCAGAGAAGAGGAGAAAATTAAATCTGTTTCATTTAGAGCAAAAACTGCTGAGTTGAAAAAATTCAGTAACAGAGACAATCAGCTCTCTAAGTTCAAAGCAGAGAAACCCATACAGGTCAATGGAAATGAGAATAGTGAAGAAAGAGTCAGCTGGATAATAAATGAAAAGCAAAAGCACGCATCAGTTCACACAAATGCAGGGTTTCATTAAAAACCCCTGATTTATCTGCAACAGATGAGCACACAGCCTGAACCTGTGTGTGGAGACGATCAGGAAGGAAGCACGTAGAAGTCACGAGCAAATTTAATGCAGATAAAGCTATATACAGTATATGTAAACATATACATAAACATAAAATACATATCAACATAGGAAAAAGTTATGATATATCTTTTAAAAAGCCTGAAAGCTTTTTTCATAATATTTTATGTTGATGCTATTTATAGGAGTAATACTGGACCTGGTGTTAGTGTAAATTAACGTATCAGAACCAGGCAGTGTTGAAGTAGAGACAAAAATGTCTGGTCTCTGCAGGCATCTGCAGTTTTTTCACGGCCACTGCTCTTCTTTCTATGAAAAGCTTTTCATGAAGACAAAATCCTTTTCAAGAAAAGCGCATCCACACAAAACTACTGAAACCGCAATAGTATAAATGCCAGACCTGCAGGTGATGCTGCAACACTGCCACAGAAATGCAGCATAAACAAAGAAGACATGGAACGTACGTATAAACTCAGATGTGCGGCGCATGCTGTCTTCTCATGTGTACATATGGTGATGGTGGAGGCACAGAAGTCATGTAATAGTAGCTCAGTAACTTCTGCAGCTTGTATGCAGTACTTTTATGGTGATTGCTGGGGTTTGCACATATTGTACAGGTTAAAGGAGAGGTGGGGCTATGGCATCATAAGTAGTAATGGGTCGTTCACAAACAAACTGGCTGAGTTTTTTGTGGCGAAGCTAGAAGAGACAATTCCTGTTGGGGAAAGCCAAATTTTCAGAGGGGACTGGGGGTCATTCATTTTGATGGGCACACTGGCATTTTCAAACGATCGTCGAGAAAATTGTGCGTCGACCATCCACGCAAGCTGGATTTTAATTTGACGGTGTGGATCGATAAATCTCCGAGTTGAGTGTGAAGTTTGAGTAGTGTGGGTTTGAGGAGAGACATGAGAAATATTTATTACAACCGCAAACTGTATTTAACATAAGTAATAGATAAGAATGACATTTGTAAAGAAAAAGAAAAAGGAAAAGGAGAAAGTATAAAATAAAAAAATAGCTGTGACTGGATTTTATTTTAAAAATTATTAAAATATTACATGTGGGACAGTGCTTGCCTCTCGGCTCTCCTCCCCCGCTGGTAAACTGCACATGGAGGAGGTGCATAGTACGCCCACGCGAGGGCCAGGTGGAGGCTGCGGGCTGAGGAAGGCAGGGGGTGTCGGACCGTGGACTCGGACCGGCGGGATGAAACGCTGCTTTAGACTCTGAGAAAATCTACATACACTCCGTCGGCAGGCTGCACTGCTCGGACGCTGGAGGTGATGCGCAGTGGAGAAGATGCACCGGGCGCTCGCAGCCGCGGGCTAGGAGGAGACGGAGCGTCGTATTTAATAAGTAATAATCTTTAAAGTTGTATAGTGCTAGTCAGTAGACTGTCTGTTGCTTTGCAAATGCAAGTTTTTTTCTGTCCCTGTAGGCTGGATTGACGGCATCCGTCCTGTTGTGAGAGGCACTGTGAGGGGGGGGTTGGTGGGGATATGGACATCTGACCCATGGCTAAAGAATTGTAGTTGTGAGGGTATATAATAAACTAATAACGAATGAACATATAAACAGGCTAGATGAGACTTTATTAATATCTCAGCTGGTGTTCACACCGGTGAGGCTGACTGATCCTCTTCCGGCAGCGTTTTGTCCGTTCTGACTCCGGTTTTTAGCTGCCAAACAGCACCTTTAATTTTCCCACCTCAAAATGAGAAATCGCTTGTCCCCCAAAGTTTTTGTGGCAGAATCTCTCCTCTCCATGGTCCTGCTGGGTGAAGCAAAGCATGTTTAAGGGGACGGGGGGAAAAATGACGATGGATGTGGTGGAATTTATAAGACCTTGTTGTACGACGAGATGGACGATACGAACGTGATAAATCACACGGGGTCCAATCGTCGACCATTTTACGATCAAATGTGCGATCATTTCTACGATCGTTTGATAAATGAGGGCCACTGTGTGGCGAATCCCAGGGGGGACCAGGACCAATATGTGAAAGATAGAAGGGGGACAGACTTTCAGAAAACAGGGAGTATAGGGGAGCAAGCCCTTCAACTTTAAAAATGTATCAGTAAAAAGTTGAAACATTAGTTAAAGGAGTCATCACCTATGTTCACTCGGACCCCCATTTCTCATCATATCACTCCCATCCTGCAACAACTCCACTGGCTCCCCATCAAACCAAAAATTATCTTCAAACTCCTCCTCACTACATTCAAGGCCCTCCATAACATGGCTCCATCTTACATCTCAGATCTCCTTCATGTTAACACCCCTACCCGCTCCCTTCGATCCTCCCACACCTTCCAGCTCTCCGTTCCCCCGGCCCGTCTTGTCTCAATGGGGAACCGGGCATTTAGTCGCTCTGCTCCCCATCTCTGGAATTCCCTCCCTCCTGATCTCCATACTCTGGACTCCTTCCCTCTTTTCAAATCCAGACTCAAAACTTTCCTGTTCAGACAGTCTTATTCCACTTAGTCCATATGCATCACTCCAATATTGTTTTTGTTTTTTTTTCTCTCTCCCTCTCCCTATTGTTTTGCTTTCTGTGGTACCTTTAATGGTTGCATTTTTACTGTTTTTAGCTTCCTGTTTTTAATGTTTTATCTGCCTGTACAGTCTCATTGGGTGTTTTGAAAAGGCGCTTTCAAATAAAATGTATTATTATTATTATTATGTTTCACGTATCCAATTTTCCTTAAATAGTCTTTAAATCCACCTTAATTATCCCGTTAGCTCGAGGAAAAAAACTTTTCTCAAGACAGTGCGATTAACTTTTCTGTTTTCACAAGAAAAGCAATATTGTGTCCTGAGAAAACTAGAAAAATTAACTCATTATCTTGAGAATATGATGAAAAAAGAATAACAGTGGACTACGACCGCTATCAGCTTCCGTAATAAAGCTTTAAGTAAAAAATAAATGTAAAAAATTGCTTTACAGCATGCAATTAATTCATAATAGCTAAATGAGTTCAAATAAAATCTTTGTGTGACACTAAATGAAGAGTCACTTGGGACCCGTAGTTGACTTTTCTATTGGAGCTAAGTCAAAAGAGCCAAATCTTTGAAAAGAGCCAGACTGCCCATCACTAATCATCTGTCGAGAACGGATGCTTATAGATGGTGAACATGGAGGCAAAAAAGTTACATTTTCAGATTTATTCACTTTAGGACCCTGGTTTCAAGTAAGTGTTTTCTGGCTCCTGAGATACTGAATTCAATTGGATGAAATGTCCAAATAATAAATAACTGTAGCAGATACACCTAAACTTGTCTCAGTGTGGACATGGCCAAGACATCGTTTCCAATTTTGTTAAAAGCTGGAATTTAAGAAATCTCAGCAGAACATTAAAAAAAAAAAAAAGAAAGAAACTCTGGTAATTCTTAACACAGCTGTCTGAAAATTCAGCTGGAAGTTTAGTTATATGTCCTTTAGTTTTAAAAGTAAACAGACAATGGTGAGTTTAGCAAAGCACACCAAGAAGGTAGACTGTTGGGAGCAATTGTGGCAGAAAGGAGTGAAGTTGAGATTTTTAAAGCACTGAAATTACAGAAATTTGCTTTTGTTTAATAATTTTAATTCTTACATTTACATTTTTAATTCTTATAATTTACAATGAACAAACAAAATACTCACAAATACTTACATAAATTGCTGCATTTTATTCTTTGTATTTTTTAATTGCAGTCACTAAAGTATTTTTCATACAGTGTGATGCATGTGACAATTTGGGCTTTCTGCGTGTGAATTGGTGCCAGTGTTGTGATTAAATGGACTTATTTTGAGATATAAAAAGTGTGTGGGTGGTCTCTTAAAATTAAGGTGTTGTTAACTGCCTGACCAAGATGCATGCTGCAACCCAAACTCTAAAAAGTAATGAAAAGTGCCTCAAATCTGACCGGAGATGTTGGCAGCTTAGACAAAATGAATTCTTTTTAAAGCAAATTGCTGTATTTAATCATTGATCCTTGTTTTTTATAATTAAGTACAGCCATTGAAGTGGGAAAGTAGGCTTCCATCATAAAATATTTATGTATTTGAACATTTGTTCAAATTTCAATGATTAACATTCATCATTTATGCTTTTATCCCTGTTTTTAGTGTTTTAAGTCAGTGTGTTGCAACAGATATTGCAATCTTTACCTTCTGGTGATGCAGGCTGCATGAAGAGTATTGACAACGTAGCTTAAGTACAACAGAAAAGAAAAACTGTTATGAACCAATAACACTTGCATCATCTCGTACACAAAACTTTTACACACAGTTGAGTCATAAAGTTCTTTCTGCTTGCAGTGCTTACTGCTGCTTTTGCTTTGGATGTATAAACAAGTAGGATTCTTCACTCATCGCTTGTTATTCAGGGGTAAGGTCATGATGTTGAGCTGTATGGCAGCTCTGGACTCGAGCATCTTTCAGATCAATCCAAAACATGATATATTAACTTCACTAAAATATACTCGGGGCTTCATTAAGTACTATGGAGTACCAAGCGTCGAAGTAGCCTTAACAGTCACATCAAACTTCCTACAGTTTGCATGAAATATGAAAATATAGCACTTCTTCACTGAAAAAAAAAAAGTATGATCTGAACTTGCATGGAGATTTGTGTAATTATGCTGATCTCATCAAAGTTATGGTTTAACATTATTATGACTGGTATGTGGACATTTTCCTCGCCAGTGCTGTTTATTAAGTGTGCAAAATATACACGATGCCTTTTGGAGCTGAGAAACTGCAGAAACACCCAAAGAGAAACAGTATGTGACACTTCAAAAAATAAGTGATGGATACTGGAGAGGGCTTATTTACTGTTAATGTTGAAGCATCAAATATCAGAGAAACCAGATCAGAGAGTAAAGAACTGGCTTTTTAAGTACATATATTCTGTGAAGCAACACTTGAAAAACAACCACCACCTTCCAAAAAAGGGACATAACTTCCTTAGAAAATGATAAATGCTTTCACAGCACATGACTGGCAAACTGCATAAGCATCTATTTAGCATCTGTGCTTATTTTTGCTATGGTAGTAGGTCTGTCAATGTACATCTGTCATTGCTACTTAGCTGTTCTCTGCAAGGACCACAAAAGGAGGAAAATGTGTCACTGTGATTTGTTCAAGCATAAATTTTATGTTTAAAGCTTGGAACACATCACAAAATTTAACTCCAAATTGTAAGCCTTTTGGTCACAGCTGCAGGTTTTCAACATTGCAGAAAGTCTGCGCCTTTTAGCAGAAAATGAAGCAGGTCACCTTGGACAGTCGCCATAATTTATCTTTAGTGTGTCAGAATTCAATTCTCCTGTCTCCTGATTAAGGTTCAGGCTAGCTGTTATAGAATTTGGAGTAATTTTAGATGTTTGATTTTGTGGTGCAATTTTCAATGTAATTCTGTAGTTTGAGGTGCTCTGCATCTGCAGCCTGGATGCAGTCTGCTTTTCTGTCACTGTAACCTGCACAAATCAGTTGCTTAAATCTTTTATGAGTATTTCAACAAGCAGCTATGTTTTATAAGTCCTGTAAGTTTGCAATTCACAGCACATCTTTAATAGCTACAACTGGAAAGGGTGCATCTCCTCTGTTTCCAATCTACGTCATGGCAACCTTGCAAAAAAAATGTGAAATATGTACATTTTTAGTTTTGCTTTAGTGCATGTCTTTTTTCAATGTTTTCTCCAGAAAAAAAGAGGCCTCTACTTACTCTGTTTTCACCACACACACACACAAACATACACAGGGCAAAGCGTGATATAATATGATGTGACATGTTTGAGTGGAGCTCAAAGACAGAGTGAGTGAAGCGAGGAATGTCTTTAATGTAACACCTACTCATCTACATCAAAAACAAGTAAAAGACAACACCTCTTCAGACAAGCATGCACACTGACTCACACTCTCTCCTATACACTCACACACACACAGGAGAAAAAGAAAAGCCTGCAATGCTTCAGTAACACACTCCTGTTCTCATAAGCTGACACCAAATATTCTTTAAAACAGACATGGAGGCAATCCAGACATATAAAGATTTTAATACATTCTCATGTATAATCTTTCTAGCAACAGGGAAAGATGAGTCACAGCGGCAACAGCAAGTGATAAAAGCAAGTGTTGGACCTCAGCAGTACATGCAAACACAAAATTTTACCTTGAACAAATTCTAAACTAATTAAAACTCAAATTGCGCAGCATTATCTTTGTGCACTTTCTGCCACAAACACAATTATCCATAAGCTTTTTCTCAAATGTCAATTACTGACTCAGACAATGGGAAAATCTTATTACTAATTATCTAGCATTATACTCGTTTTGTCAAGTTACTCCCCATTGAGAGGGGATGATTACTGAGACGGTGTTGTGACTGATGAGAGGCACTCTGGGTCAAATGAGCTGTTGTGCAGAGTGAATGGAGGTGCTGGTATCAGACCAATAATGTGACTTCGGCTATAAAGACAGTCTCTGTGATAAGAAATGGTTGCCTGACAGTCTTCTCTTCTCCTTTTGCTCCATTTCCACTGGATGTCTGTATTTGTGCTGAGTGTATTTTGTGTCAGGTGGCCCAACAACCAAATCATGAAAGCACACACTACATGGGCAAAAATGCTGTCGGTAGAGTTTTCACTTTGACTCCCATTCAGGCGGAGCTGTACCGCATGTCTTTCCCCACATTGCCTGTCTCTCTAAACTGACAGTGTGTAACAAAATTTTAGTTGATGCATCTATAAAAGCCACACTTCATGAAAATTAACCTGTCAAGCTTCTTTTTGGCAAGAAGAATATACAGAAGAGAGGACAGAAAACTGTTGCTTGAATGTGCAGCTCCTCTGCAATTTTTCCTCCTACCTCACAGATTTACTGTTTATGTTCACTCATACCACTAATATGGTCTTGATTATGGCAGTAGGAAATTGTATTTAACTCGACTATTACTTTTAGTTGTGAGCATTTGGCACCACATGTTTTATAAACATCTTCTGGACTGAAATTAAAAAAAGATGATTTTTGGCTGGAGTTTCTTCTGTAAAAAAGCAGCTGACATTTAGATGCTTAATATATATAGACCCATGTGATCGCTGCCACAAAGCTTTACCGTTGGGCTGATCTTAGACTGTTTGACGTAACATTTGTGTAGAATTTTGCCCTTTTTTACCTCTCTTGGTCCGCTGTCTCATGTTGTCCTTCTGGCAGTTCAAAGTCAGGTGGTTAGGTCAGCTGGAGACTTCAAATTGCCCAGAGGTGTCAGTGTAAGTTTGAATGGCTGTCTTTCTATATTGTCACAGGAATTCATCGGTTGGTCACGGTCTTATCTAATATAAGTGTGTCAGACACCAGATGCCTGGAAACTGAGTGAAAGAGGATTCATTAGAGTGGCATGCTGCCTGGGAGGCTACTTTTCATCTACACTGTGAAGGATAATGAAAAATACCCCTCAGTTGTGACAGAACTATTTTTGTTTTTGCTTTTGTCGGACAGTAATTTTAAAATTAACTAAAGCCAGCAGGATGCGCAGTGTCTCAGTGGAAAGTAATTTTCTCCAAATACTGGAATGGGGTTATCGGGGGGGGCGGCCCCCCTCTTCAAAACCAGAGGGGTGTTTTTTTTTTGTTTTTTTTTTTTCTTAATGATTTTTTATAAAAAAAAACAATTTTTAGGAAAAAGAGGGTCCCAATTTTACCCTGGGGCCAGGAAACTTAAGGCGCGGGTTCCATATTTAATTTTGTATTCTTGTCTTCGGATTTGCGGCTCTTTTTCCAGAACAATGGGGAGAAAAGGGGGGGGGAGGTGTCCACTGATCACCACCTGGTGGGGGGGGTCCAGTGGGGGGGGGGGGTGGGGGAGGTAAGCGGGGGGGCCCGGAGGGGTGTGGGGGGGTGCGGGGGGGGGGTGGGGGGGGCCCCCCTGGGGGGGGGGGTTTACACCCCCCCTTTGGGGGGGTTTCCCCCATTTAGGGGGGGGGGGGCCCCTTGTTCTAGTTGTGCGGTCCCTTTGTGGCCGGTGGAGGGGGGTGGGCCCCGGAGCCGGCCCTTTGTCGCCGATCCTGTTCATAACCTTTATGGACAGGATTTCTAGTAGCAGCCGAGGTGTTGAGGGGATCTGGTTTGGTGGCCTCAGGATTGAGTCTCTGTTGTTTGCAGATGACGTGGTTCTGTTGGCGTCGTCGGGTCGTGATCTCCAACTCTCGCTGGAGCAATTTGCAGCCGAGTGTGAAGCGGCCGGGATGAGAATCAGCACCTCCAAATCTGAGACCATGGTCCTCGCCCGGAAAAGGGTGGAGTGTTCTCTCCACGTCGGGAGTGAGGTCCTGCCCCAGGTGGAAGAGTTCAAGTATCTCGGGGTCTTGTCCACGAGTGAGGGAAAAATGGAGCGGGAGATGGACAGACGGATCGGTGCGGTGATGCGGACGCTGCATCGGTCCGTCGTGGTGAAGAAGGAGCTGAGCCAGAAGGCGAAGCTCTCGATTTACCGGTCCATCTACGTTCCTACCCTCATCCATGGACATGAGCTGTGGGTCATGACCAAGAGAACGAGATCGCGGGTACAAGTGGCCGAAATGAGTTTCCTCCGCAGGGTGGCCGGACTCTCCCTTAGAGATAGGGTGAGGAGCTCAGTCATCCGGGAGGGGCTCAAAGTAGAGCCGCTGCTCCTCCGTATAGAGAGGAGCCAGATGAGGTGGCTCGGGCATCTGGTCAGGATGCCTCCTGGATGCCTCCCTGGTGAGGTGTTCCAGGCACGTCCCACCAGGACCAGATCCCGGGGGAGACCCAGGACACGCTGGGGGGACTACGTCTCCCGGCTGGCCTGGAAACGCCTCGGGATCCCCCCGGATGAGCTGGCGGCTGTTGCCGGGTGAGGGAAGTCTGGGCTCCCCTGCTTAGGCAGCTGCCCCCGCAACCTGATCCCGGATAAGCGGAAGAAGATGGTACGGTACGGTATGGTACTCCCGTGTATATTTGCAGTTGGTAACCACCTGTTCCCAAAAAACCTGTTACAGAACAGCAATGCAGAGGTTGTATACATACCCTGTCCATTTTCCCTCCTATTGTAACTTAATTCTTATGATTACATGGTAGCCTAGTGGTAGCGAGTCCCCGACACGACTCCTGGGTGAACCAATGTGGACCCCTGAGCAAGGTCCTTGACCCCCACCAACTGCTACCCAGGCGCTTTAAGTAGCAGCCCACTGCTCTCTGATACTCACAGTACAGAGATGGATGAAATGCAGAGCCCTAATTTCCCCTCGGGGATCTTACCAGTAAAACAAATAAAATTAAAAAAATTAAAAAAAATTCTAGATGAGCTACACAGTGATATCAAAAGCTGCTTTGAGCATGTTCAGGGAATAACTAATATTTTGGTCAACATGATCTTCAGTCTCAGATGTTTAATGTACCTGTTTCTGCATTAGATACATTTTCTTATACATGTGATGCATATCTTGTCTATTGCCTTCATCTGTACTGCGTGGAAAAATGTATCGCTTTGATTGATAATACACCTCCTAAACTGTGGCATGGAAAAATACTGTAATTGAAAAAAGATCCATGGGATACACATAGATTCAAAGACAAAAAAAGTAGATAAGAGAGCTTTATTAATCCTCATGGCAAAAATGAGTGATTTCTTTAAGATGGCATACTTTGTGTTTTCATTCTGAAAAAAGACATACAGGCCTCATATAACTTCCAGTTGGTGGAACAACTAAGACTGGAGCAGCCGTTCCTGCACAGTTAGGGCTGTCCCTTAAATCAAGATTATAAAATAAGTTGGATAAACAGTGAACTATGGCCTGTGTTGAATTGCATGGATTCAGCTTTAGTTGAACCCAACTTTGATTTGCATATGTGGTGCCTGTATTGCCTCACTTAAAGGGACATTGTGTAATCGCGAGCAGCTCCCTCGTACTTTTCATGCTGCATTCGCGTGAAACCGGGCAGACCGACGACAGCCGATGCATGTAAAGTTATCACCGGCCTCTATGTGAAGACGTGGTCCGTCAGTTACAGTGACATCAGTCCACATCTGATTTGTTGCCATGGCGATGTCGTATTGTTTTCCCTGACCCATGTTTTACTGTCTTTCGCTCGGCTTCATTGATTAAAATGACATCTGGTTTGTTACCAATGGCTGTCTGCCCGACTGCACGTGAACCCAGCATCAGTGAGACGCTAGTCTCTCCCCTCTGCAGCGCAGTGACTTTTCAAAGGCATTACCTCGAACTGAGCTGAAAACTCCGGTGTGTCCGGTGAGTTTCTGTGTTTTCCTACTGTCACACTTCTCCTGAACGCAAAAACATGGCGATACGACATGGCAGCCTTCACCGAGCCGACCCGCTCGATGTGTAAATGAATGATACGGACAGCAAATTTAGAACTTAGAGGAGCACTTCAGTTTGTTGATGGGAGTGATTACTGATTAATGAAAACACACTTTTGAACCAAATAATCAGTTTTTGTGAATAAAAAACAGGAGAACTTACACAATATCCCTTTAAAGGTGTCATATGTTGGAAGGGCATTCCACTTTCCCCGGAAACAAGGTTAGCTTTCCACCTCAACTCAAAGACAGTACTACGTTCCACATTCCTCTAAGAATATTACTTCAATAAAGGCAGTACTAGGTTCCACCTTCTCCAAGAGCAGTACCAACAATAACCTGTTACCTGGAATCTTTCCCTCCTTCCAGTGGTTCTTTGAATGGAGAATGATCCGCAAGGACTGCAGTCTTGAATTTCACTTAAAAATATTTATTGAATCGGGGGGGGGGGGGGGGGGGGGGGGGGGGGGGAGGGGGGGGGGGGGGGGGAGGGGGGGGGGGGTGGGCGGGGGGGGCGGGGCTGGGGGAAGGTGGGGGGGGGGGGGAGGGGACGGTGGGGGGGAAGTGGGGCCGGGAGGAGTGCGCCCGTGAAGGAGGGGGCCGAGGCTACCCCGGCCCGCGCCCTGAGGCCGCCGCTCCAGGCGGCGCCCCGAAGGGCGGAGGCGGCCAGCCGGGCCCCGAGTGGGGCCAGGCCGCGGCGCAGGCGCGCCCCGGGCGCGGGCGCCCGGGCGGAGACAGCGCCGGGCCAGGGCCGCGCGCGCCAGGGCGCCCCCCGGCCCGGGCGGCCCCGGGGGGGCCCGGGCGCCCCCGCGCCCCGCCGCGCCCCCCCCCGCCCGCCCCCCCCTGGGGGCGGGGCGTGGGGGCGCCGGCGGACGCCCCCGCGCGCCGCGCCCCGCCCGCCGGCCGCGCGCGCCGCCGCCCGCCCGCCCCCCCCCCCCCCCGCCCCCCCCCCCCCCCCCCCCCCCCCCCGCCCCCCCCCCCTCCCCCCCCCCGCCCCCATCGCCCCCCCCCCCCCCCCCCACATCGCCCCCCCCCCTCCCCCTCCCCTCGCCCCCTCTGTCCGCCCCGCCCCCCTCTGCCTCCCCCCGCCCTTCCTTCCTTCGCCCCTCAGACCACCTAATAGACACCACGAGCATGCCACTCCTTCCTCCTCCCCCTTCCTCCAACCCTTCCCACACTCCCCCCTTCCAGCCCAGTTCCTCCCTCCACATTCCTCTTTCACACTCTCTTCATTTTCTCACATACCCACCTCTCTTGCCCATGCCCTCGGCCTCCTGAGTGTTGCTCGGGCGGGGAAGGAGCCGCAGCTCCAAGCCCCCAACACATCCCCCCCCCCCCCACCACCATTATTGAATACACTGAGTCAGAATGTACAACAGAGATCTCGGGGTTCTTTACCAGTCCTGACCCTAGCAATCAGACACAAACTGTCCTCTCCGGGCAGTCTGGAAAAGAACAGGGCTATCTTGCTAGAACCCTTCTTTTGTTTAATGTTGGCTCCACCTATCTAGACAAAGGTCAACTATCTATTCATGATGTCATCTTCGGTCATCTTCACCTTTTAGCAGAAGTCCTCCTGCGTGGTGTCTGGACCCCGTCTGTTCTCCACCTAAACTCACTTTCCGTTCCTCATTCGATACACCTTTCATACCTCTGTCACCCACATCATGACCTTCTCATCACACTCAGTCAGCTCATTCGAACATGAAGAAAGTTTAAGCACAACAAGGGAACATTTCCTCTTCTTATAGGTCCTTCTCTTCTGTGGTTTCTGTAGCTCAGACACAAGACACCTGATAAATCTTCCAGTGTCATAAACAAACTGTCTGAGCTGCATCCTTAAAGGTCATGCGTAGGTTACACTTCTGCTCTTTACACTACATAACTGAAGTTACAGTAAACAGTAAAAAATACCTTTAATAAAAGTGAACAATGAATGAACATTATATGATCAAATAGTAACTGATGAGAATTAGAAACATACCTGAGAACGGAAAGAAAAAGTTACATGAGTAACCTGAGATACTGCAAAAGATATGAATTAATGCTAACTATGTTGAATCCCTTGGGGGATGTAAATGTTGTGGGCATTTTTTATGTAAATTAAAGAAAAAACAGCATTTTTTCAGCGGGTTTGTTTTGAAACGCCGACTCACTCCTAGTATCAGTTGGGTTGGTGATGATATGGAGCTTTCCCGGAGACCACGTTGACTTATTTTGATTGGCTACACCTTTTTGCTAGCCTTTGGAGAATTAGGTGCTGCGAGAGGCTAAGGCTACTGCTAGAAAGGGCAGTAGACAGTGTGGCTACGTATAGACAAGACAGCATTGAAAATAAATAAATTACAGGTAATGACAAGGTTGTGGTCGCCCCTCAGTGTTGCTGCAGAAGTTGCTAACATTTGTTTGAAAACCAGACCTGCTGCACAGAAGTTCTCTGCTCCATCGGTGAATAGACAGGGAGGGGGGGAGCGGACGGTGCATAAACAGTTGGAGAGAGAGGGGGGGCTGTTTCTGTATGTGCTCTTGGAGATTAATCGTGAAGTGACTCGTGAGTGCCGCTGCGTCACTGTTTCTGGAGGGAGTGGCTGCCGCGGCCGGGCGGGCCCTTAAATGCTAAAAATGTTTATCTAACAAATAACCTAGTGCTTTACATACACAATCCTTCTTAAATTATCTTCAAATGAACTTTTAATTATAGTTGGGTGGGAGGAAAATTTAATGAGCTCATTTTAACCTCTTTTTATCCCCAACTTTTGTTTGTTGGTGGGCGGGGGGGGGCGGGGCAGGAGGGGAGGGGAAGGGGGGTGGGGGGTAAGGGTGGCTGTGAATATAAGGGGGAGGGGGTTTTGCATTTGAATAATATTGGTGGGGCTGCGGGTGGTGTGGCGGCCCCTAGAGGTAGGCTGTGTTTGAGCTGAGCGAGTAAATGGGAAAAATAATGGTGTGGGGGCGCTGGGATTGGTGAGATGAAGAGCCTGCATTGAAGCGAAGTACTCTGGTGGATAAATGAGGTAATAAATGTTGAAAAAGTGGTGCCTAAATGGAGCTGGCTGGGAGTGAGTTGATGTAAAGAGAACTGCTGAAAAAAAGATTAAGGAATAGTTCTAGAATGATGTTTCCTTCTATGGTGAGAAGCTTGGCTAATAGTAAATGCAGCGGAGATGGACGACTTGCCCAATAGAGTTCACAGGGCGAGCAAAAGGTCATAAGTAGAAAATTGTAATACCTATCTGTTGAGTATCAAGTGTTGAGTGGGTAGGTAGAACTACGCAATTTGGTAAAAGGAGTGCTATGAGGGACATGGCGGTCACGAAACTACCGAAGCCTCGGCGTTAGAGCTACTCTGCAATAATGAAGGGTAGAAGAAGAAATTCACTGTTTATGTGGTAAGAGCGAAGAGCTTAGACAAACCTGGACAAACAAGGAGGGGTTGGATATTGATCTAAGAAAGAAAAGAAAGCGAATCTGCTGCGCGGTCCGAGTTTGTGAACGTGCATGGGTGCTTGCTGGATGCGATGTAGTTTGTTAGCTTAAAAATATACTAAATGGCGTAGTTTAAGTAAATTCTGGACGCTACCCACTCAGGGCACTTGGACTGATGGGACGAGAGAGGAGGAATATTGAAAATTTTTACTTTGACTTGACTTTTATGGACCTTTTTGGACCCTGGCGAACTCCATTGGGGGGGAACGAGAAGTCGTCCAGATCTCCGGCTGCATTTGACATAATAAAAAAGTGGTCCAGAGTCTTGCTCACCATCAGGGTAAGTGGAAAATAAAGTTACATCATTCTGAGGGTAAACTATTCCTATGGGGGTATTATTGTTGCAATATTATTTACAAATGTGTGTGGAGAGTCCTTTAACCCCATCTTAGCTCGAAATGACACCATTTACTTTCTGGTACCCCAATTAATTAGTTTGAGTCCTACTTAAAAGACTGGGACTACTTTGTGTCTATAGTTAACTATAAATCTGAGTAAACAAAAAAAAAAAAAAAAACTGTGGAGTTCCCCAAGGCTCCATTTTGGGGCAACTGTTGTTCAACATCTACATGCTCCTGCTAGCTTGAATTATGAAAAACAAAATACAGTATGTTACCATAACTATGCTGATAACTCGCAAATTTACATAACCATTTCACCAGGACTCTATAGTCCAATCCAAAACACCAATCACATGAACTGATGAAATTAAAAATTGGATATGCCAGGACTTCCTTCAGTTAAATGAAGACAAAACTGAAATAATAGTCTTTGGAGTCCAGGAAGAAAGATTAAAAAAACCTGCACTTAGTTTTTAAATTGGCTGTTTGAAGCTAACGACAAAGCCAGAAATCTGGGAGTTGTCCTTGACCCATACTTGATTTTTTACCAGTTACAGTAAGACAGTTGTGGAGTCAGCCTTTTATCACTTAAAAACATATCAAAGATTAAAGGACTGATGTCTCAGCAGGATTTAGAAAAAGCTGTCCATGCATTTATCTTTTGTACACTCAACAACTGTAACACTGTCATTTCATGTCTCTCTACAACGTCCATCAGGCAGTTGCAGTTACTTCAGAACACTACGGCTCCAGTCCTCATCAGGACCAAAACACTGGATCATATAACTCCAGTCCTCAGATCTTTCCACTGGCTTCCTGTTTGTGAAAGAATTTGCATCAAAATCTTGCTGTTAGTTTACAAATCACTGAATGGTTTAGGGCCAAACTATGTTCAGGATCTTTGGGTTCATTATGAACCAACTGGATTCCTCAGATCATCAGGGTCAAGTCTACTTTCTGCTCCCAGAGTAAGAGCTAAACATGGAAGGCCAGCATTCAGTTTTTACGGTCCTCACATGTGAAATAAACTCCCCCAAAACTGCAGGTCTTCTGAAACTTTCCGCTGTTTTAAATCAAGGTTAAAAACTTTTTTTTTTTTGCCTTTTATCTTGCATTTATCTTATTTTATTTGAACTTTCTCTATCTATTTCTTTTCTTTTATTTCTTTTAAGTTTGTTTTTTTAATGTATTTTTAATGCTCTCTCTGCACCCCTCTATAATGCTTTTTGTGTTTTGTGTGGAGCTCTTTGAGTTGTACATGCAATGTGCTGTGCAAATAAACTTGCTTTGCCCTCACAGGGTAATAGCCAGCATACTTCCTAACACTCCTTCTTGGGTGTCATGACTCTTAGGACAGTTTTGCTCACTAGTTTCCTCCACTGTGGCAATTAGCAATCATTAGCTTATTTCTCTGAAAGATAAACAGGGCATATTACATCAAAGTGCCACTAGAGTGCCTTCTGCTGGATCACAAGGCAGACTTCTTCTAATGGTCTGATGTGTTCATCTACATACTGTACATAGCTTATGATCTGAAACAGTTACAGTTACTGCAACTCTAATGTTGGGTTCTTTGTTGTTGGAGTGTCGTTTTATGTAGCATTGTACTCTATAACAGGTTATGTCAGCTTTGTTCTTGAAACTGTTGGGGAGTATGTACATTTATATGAGAAAATTCATGTAAGCAAGTGTGGTATAAGCACTAGCTTGGCTAGATCTGGTATTGCCATGTCAACAAAAGGGAAATTAGCCCATATTTGTTTTTGGATTTTTTTTGTTCGTTTCTGTGTTTTTTAATAGCTGCACACAAATGGAAGTTGCAAGCTAGAAACCCCAGTTTTCCTGCATATAGATTAAAATCTTACCTCAGAAGGTGTTTCCCAAAAAGTTTGAATCCATTGCCTGAAACTGTGCATACATATGGATGATAAGCATAAATTAATGTGGTTATCAGAAGGCCGGAGTGTAGAGAATCAGTTTAGACTACTTGGTGAATACATTTGCATGGACTCGTCTTTAAAAATGGCAAAGTTGTATTTAAAGCAGAGAGGTGATTCTGACCAGTTCGCTGCATCATTCAACTACAGAACAACTGCAACGGAAGGCTGAACAAACCCATTACTCTGGCTCACTGGTTCTGACACACACACATATACAAACACACACGCAAGACTCAACAATGACCCGCAGTGACTTCAGAAAACCAAATGACCCGCTTTACAATCAGTGCGAAAGGGCAGAGAGAGAAAGAATTGGTGGATATGGAGAGTCAGTAGAAGTACTGGAGGAAATCTGAGCTGGAGAGAGATTGTTTCAAATAAGAAAAGAAAGTTGAGGAGAGAAAAGTAAGATGTGTATGGAGTGTTTGTGTGTGTGTGTGTAAGAAAAAGATCAAATTAATCCTCTCAGTGTCCGTTGTCACCAGAGGGGGGCAATAGGATATTTCCAATCCACTTTGCAGCACACAATCACAAGCGACGCCACCCGCCCTATGCTATCATCCACAGGTGTGAGAGGTGTTTTTTGTGTGTATCTGAGATTGTTGGGAGGGTGTGGGCATTAAATTGAGCAATGGAGTACTCTCATTGATCTCCACAGTAAAGGAAAAGCAATCTTCTCTGGGTCTGAGTCAATGTTCGTGTAGGTGTGTGTGTATGTGTGTGTGTGAAGGGTCATCACTGTGATGGAAACAGTGGTCAGAATCAGTATTAAAGATTTGATAGGCTCTGTTCATAGATATATTACTCTAAAATCAGCTGTTATCAAATTATAATTGCAGAGATAAAACAGGACCTCTGCCTGTGCAGTTCAAACAGAAGCCACAACCAGCCTTTCATGCTATTATTTGCGAGGCTACAAAAGGTTTTTAGGTCAGGTGTGCCTCTACAGCTCTAAATTGCTTTCCAGTGAGCTGGTACATGACATTCTTCAACCTGTAGAAAGGAGAAATACAGCATTTGACTCAGAGAGCAAGTTGTATGGGTGAGTAGAGTGTCAGCAGCTCAAGAGATTTATAATGCACTGTGGGAAATTGAGGGACCTTTTAATACAAAAAGGACACTAAAAACAGATTTTATGAGCACTTCCACCTTCCTCCAAGGCTGTTCTCTGGAAAACACAGCAAGGATGTTGTAGATATTTAGATGTCTATATATAAACTCAATCACTGTGGTGCATCACTGATACAATCTGACCTGCCTTCCCCTTTAAAGCTGCATCCTTTACAACAGGAGGTGCACAGAAAAATAAATCAAGTCATGCTTTTATTTATTATTAATAGTAGTCCACTCCACAGGACCTCAGTGATGAAACAAACCAAGGTTAATTCAATATAATCTGTTACACATGTGATGTATTGGTTCGCCGATAGTGCAGACAGACACACTGGCTCCAGATATTTATCTTATTGATTTAACAGCATGTTATTTTTATAATGTATCATGCGTTAGAAATTTTCCTGACACATGAAAACAGATAAATCCTTTAAAAATTGAGGGTGGTGATGGTTTAGATGAAAAACGGTCAGCATATGTGTGTGTGTTTGTGTATATATAAATATGTGTGAACATGTAATCCCACTGAAATAAAGTGTAAGTGTTTTTAACACAAGGACTTACAATAAAATAATTCAAGAGTAAGTTGCATCTACTGGAGAAGCTCACATCTAGGATTTCAAACTCTTAAATGTATTGCTCCACAGAGCAATTAAAAACACCACATAAATGCTTCATCAATGATTTATGCGACAATATTATGGTGATGAGGACACGTTGATGCATGTTAATTGCTTCTTCCATGAAAACATGTTGTCTTTCTGCCGTGTCTTAATGTACACCAACATCCTCTTGAGAATACTGTTTTTGAAATATATTTATTGAAAATACGTATACTCAAAAACAAATTACACATAAATAGCATAAATTATATTATATTCATATAATATAAATCCAACATGTTACAAATTCAGCAGTGTGCTCAAACTCTCAATATCTTTATATGAATATTGTAAACCAGTGGTAAACCACTGTGGGCCCTTGAGCAATGTCACCACCCATTAGCTGCTCCTCGGGCGCTGTGACATGGAAGCCCACTGCTCTGGTTTATCTAGAGATGGGTCCAATTTAGAACCAAATTTCACAATTGGGATTGGTCAAGTAAAAAAGTATTATTATTAACAGATAAAAGCCAAATCTGTGTGAAAGAAATTGTTTGATGGGGACGAACCCACAAAAGTTATCCACCCACCAGTCTTCCAGTCCTCTCCACCTACTGTACTACAGGTACATGCTGTTGTTAAAAGTGACATTTTAAATTGTTACTTTTTGTGGGTTAAAAATGGCTCAAACCGCTACCTTCTGATTTAAAAGCTTTTCATGCTCAAGCCTGACATTGAGCAAAAATTATAACCCAGCACCACAAGCATATTTTTCAGATTCAGCACGAGGTGTAGTTACACTTTAAATAGGAAATAGGAAACTTTTTGCAAAGACTTGCATATCAGCTCTATTCACTAATAATAGATTGTGATTACCGGTATAATGCCTCAAATGTCATATTTTGTATGTAATTTTGTGTTAGTGGTAAACTTTCTATCAGTAGATACCATACAACCAGGCTTTTCTTAATCATGGGATCAGGAAGTTTGCAAAATTAACAAATAGGAAATGCAGTTAATTTTTTTTAATCATTTTAGATGAGATTCAAAATTTTCTGATTACACCATAATATGGCATGAAATATCACTAGAAAACAGGGATTTCATGGTCTTTGTTTTCATTAAGTTGTTCCTTTTATATTTCTATTAAATCTTCTCTGTCTACTTTGTACAAATGTGCTTGGTGTGAAATAAATACCACTGCTGCTGTTATTATCAGTGAACTTTCACACTTTCACTCCTCGTAATGCAGAGATATTGAATTAAAGATGAAAAATGGGGCCATGTTTTATAGACTTTAAAAACATTGCAGACATTATTGTGATATTTTTGAAAGGGAGGTTTCATAAATCTTTCTGCCATGCCTCCTTCAGAGCTCAAAAGAACACAAGATACAGGCATTAAACTTGGTTTCCACTGAGAAACACTGGGCTAATAAAATTCACCATTCTGGACTTCATTTTTACTTTTTACTGATGACTGTATTAGCTTTCAGAGGACCAAAGTTAAGATGTAACTGCATGTAAAACTTGACTCTTGCCTGCTCAGTGAATTTCTTTAATGTTTAAACAGCTTGTCATACAACTCAAGATAGTTTATGTCTGTGTATTTTAAAGAACAATCTTTCATTGTGACTAACCATAACCTGTCAGAGAATGCTTTGTTGAACAGTTATTTCTAATGTTTTAGAAACAAAGACAATACCTTCATTCGGAGGGATGAGCACTATTCAAGAGACGTTTCTGAGGCAGTCTATCCAGTTCAGTCAGAGTCCTCTTTCTCTTAGAGATCCCAGAGCCCTAATCATCACTAAGCACACATGCAAAAGAAGGAAAAACTCATCCTTCTACTTGGAGCTGTTTGAGAAAAGAAAAAGAAGGTAAAAAGTGTGGGTGTGGTTGGAGAAAAGAAATAGAGAAAAATACACAATATCTTAGTGATTTAAAACCAGACTTTGATTGGGTCATAAAATGACAGACTTTCACGTATTAATTAAAGAACAGCTTTGTCTGTATGCATATATGTTATAGGATTTCTTTTTTAGATGAGTAGAAAATTGAGGAAGTAAACTATGCCTGTAATGATCACAGGCATAGTTTGATCCAGTTTCATGATGATCCAGAATGAGATAGATCTAAAGCAGAGTTTAAAAAATGTGCATACAGTATCAATTTAGTGGGAACACACAGTTGCAGGCAGGTTGATGGGGCCTGTAAATGACACATCAGGAACACCCTGTTCCAGTCAGAAATATCTGCAGAATCATGCAGGGTCAAATCAGAGGAAAAAACATGCAACTAAAAGATAATAACAGAGAGTTGATGAAAGATGCAAAACAGAACGAAAGATCAGATTGCATACAATAAATCAGTCAATGTAAAGCAGACTAAAACCAACCCAGTATCACTAGAAAGTTGTAAAATATAAACATTTGCCCAATTTCACAATGCAAGTGTTAAAATTGTGAGATGATAGGAGTATATAAGATTGTTGTTCTGTACCGTGTGGAGTGCTGTCGTGTGTGTTGGGAACAGCAAGCAATAAGTATAAAGGTTTGTAATCCATAGTCTGTGACCAGATACATTTTTCTTACTCAAATCATGTATTTATCAACTTCTAATACTGTACATGTTGTGTTAGTAACCCTGACCTTGTACTTTTAGCCATGACCAGAGGAGGAACCATTGATCTACTGCTTCAAGGTTGGCTATGAAGAGCTGTAACTGTCAAGATGATCACCTCAGAAACAGGAACAAATGGAAACATCATTGGCAGAAAAACAGGAGTAGTGTCACAGTAGAGAACTAGAATCAAAATACATGTATCTGTACTGAACAATGTTTTAATTCTTACAGAGAAAATGCTAAATGTTGTGCAAAAATGTTAATATTTTACAATATCTGAGGCAAAGAATGATATAAAATAGGATCTGAGAGACGTGGATCAGTGACCTACCAGTGCACTCTAAGAAATCATTCATAGGCTTAGTTTGTAGAACTTAACACAATAGAACATTTCCAACACAAAAAAATCATGTTTTTTACTATTACACATACTATTAAGTTTTTTTTTACTTAATTCAGCGAGTTCATCAAACTAAAAATGAAGGTCGTTGCCTTAACTTGTAAATTTTCAAATTTTGGACAAATATTTTTACCTTCTCCTAACAAGGGTAAAGAATAAAGTTTGCTGAACATAATGCAGCACAGTCTCTCAGAACGCGACCAGGAATCTCGTTGGGACCGGGGGCTTTCCTGGCATTGATCCTCCTGAGTGTTCTCCTCACACTGTCCGAAGATAGTGACAGCACTTGGTTGTTGGAGGACGGAGGGATCCTCTGTGCTGGAGTGCTGTTGTCCGCCTCAAAGCGAGCAAAGAAGTCATTCAGCTGGTTCAGCAGGGAGGGGGAGTTGTCGCAGGTCTACAGGGGGGGCTTGTAGTCCAAGATGGTCTGGATGCCCCGCCACAGGTTCCTAGGGTCTCCGCTGTCCCTGAAGTGGTCGGTGATCATCCTGGAGTGCTGTCTCTTGGCCTCTCTGATCCCCTGTGACAGGTTGGCCCTGGTTGTCCTCAGGCCCGCCTCGTCCCAGCTGTAAAGACAGCACTCCGAGCCTTCAGGAGCCTGTGGAGCTCCCCTGTCAACCAAGGGTTCTGGTTGGCCCGGATGGAGATGGTTCTGGAGACCATAATGTCGTAAGGTTGTGAGAGCTTAGTTAAGTGATTTGACAACTTAATATAAGCCATACTTTAAAAGGAAAAGTAAGTTGGATGGACATAATCAAACATTTAGATATCAATCCAAATCATGTTAGATGTACTAAAGGAAGTCAGCAGAACTATAAAAGTCATTAGATATTTACTTAATAATACTTTCTTCAAGTTGTAAGAGCTTATAAAGATGCATGCAAATTGTTACCTCAATTTTTTTAAGTAGAGCCAGTGTATTATTTCTTAGAGCACGGAGATACACCAATGCATTTTTTTCTCGATACAATCCGATATAATACCTGGGCTGAGCGTATTGGCTGATACCCGATACCGATCTGATACTGCTGTTAAATAAATGAACCCTATACTTTGCCATATGAGAGAAGGCATTGGGGTTTTCATGGACAATAGCCTTGTAAAAAAAAAAAATTGAAACAAATTAACACAAATATGAATGTAACTGAATATTATTCATTAACAAACAACAGAGTTGCAGCAAAAACAAATAAATATCACTTCTCTACTCTGCCAGATAATGTAACCGGCATTGCAAACATAGAACTGAAGTGATAAGTTTACTGTAACTGTATTGCTGTGTTTGATATTGATTTTTTAAAAAAAAGAGAGAGAGAGAAATGACTGGATTAGAATACTGGATCGGCCTCATTCATCCAATATCTGATACAGCTAATTAAACAATATCAGAGCCGATATCTGATCCAGGTATTGGATCTGTACATTTCTACCTACCAGAGGATCACGCTGCATTAAGGAGGTAAACCAATGTGATGTATCCTCTTGTGCTAAACCTTGTTATCATTCTGCCTGTGGATCTGAACCAAACATATTATGTGCAAGAAAACATAGTGATCACAGTCATCTAACCAGAATTAAATTTAAAAAATGAGTTACTGTGTCTAAACTCTTAGCATCAGACTGAAACTCAACATGTTCGAACTGAATGCAATCTTCTGCATGTTCTGGTTAGGGCTGAGGTGGCTGCCAAAGATCATAACCAGAGCAGAAATGGATAGAAACAATAACTATCTTGAACTTCATGAAGAATTTATGTCAGCAAGGTGTTTTACCATCACTTCTCACAGTGAAATGCTATTTTTCCCCAACAGAATAAAAAATGAAAAAAATTATGAAAGCAAAACACTTGAATATACCTTTTGGATATGTTTAGGGGCTGATTTTGTGAAGTGACATATAGTAAATTGCTTTGCTTTAAGTAAAAACCAAAGCTAGAGGAGGCTACAAAGAAGAGGAAGAAATATGCCAATAATCCAGAAACTTCACTATTAATATAAGGAAGGCTTTGAACTTCTTTTTTTTGAGACTAAAAGTGAGAACTAATCAGAGCAAGCGTACAGGAAGAAACCCACTGTAGAGCAGGATAACATGATGCAGAGGAAATATGGATGAATGACAGATGTAGAATAAAACTGCTCAAGCAGGAAACTTCTCTCAGTATGCTTCATGCTGCTGTGCTCTGTTCCTGCAGACTTAATAAACAGAACTGTCTAATGACATGTGGTTCAACAACTGATTTCAGCATTTATAGGTACTTATTCAGCCTCTCACTACTGTTGATTGCTTCTGTTTTGATTAGTTGACTTACAGTAAAGCTGCAGGAGGGAAACGAGGCTTGTGTATGTGATTGCCAGTCATAAAATCAGAGCAGCTATTATACTATTATAAATGATGCCACCTCAACTGCCACTCTGACTCCTGTTGGCCTGACAGGAAAGTGTTGTAAAACCATCTCTATGCTAACTCTGAATTAATTACAAATCTCATATCATTTGTAATATCAGGTATTTTTCCCTTTTTGTTTATATTGACAGAGTTCACAATGAAAGGCTCATGCTCCATCTTCTCTGATCCCCTAAACCATACATATTGTAATTAATAATGTGCACATAACTGGTCTCAAGACATTTCAATCAGTCCCAATCAGTCAGTTCATTATAAATCTTATGTCCTGTCATCGTATATTGTATTTCACAGCTCCAGATTAATCATATAAATCCTCTTTCAAATTTTCCCCAGGTAAATCTAAATGATAATTGTATAGATTCTCAAAATTAATCAGTGTAAAAGAAAACCTTCTGTGTGTCGGGTTTTTAATGATAAAAGAATAGAAGAAAAATACACATACTGAGACCTTTTTACCACATACTTAAAGCATTTTTTGGCAGCACTAATAGCCGTGACTCTTTTGGGAATGATGCTAAAATCTAGGCACACGTTTCCTTTTGGGGTTTCTCCCAATCTTCAGATATAAAATGTTTAAGCTCAGGCCAGTTGGATGGGGAACATCAGAGTGCAGACGTTTTCAGAGCTGCTCTGTTATATCCGGCTTTTTTTACAAATTGTCTCGTGGTATTTGCTTCCTTTGATTTGCTGAAAATGTGAACTTTCATTTTCACCCAGGTTGGGTTGTGTTTTCTCATCTTTACCTCTATCCTGTTTTGTCTACCAATCCCTGTTTCAGTAAACATCTTCCCAGAACAATGGCAGGATGCCCGCACTTCCTGACACATGCTGTTGGAAAATGTAGCCAAATGAATTTAATGACATCACGTAATTTAACTTCTTAGCTAAGATAGTACAGTTCATTTGAAGCAGTGTGAGTGCTCCTTTGCTCTCTGGTGTGGACCAAAGAGGTGAACTTCACTTGCAAATGAACCCTCATGCTGTTAAAAGAAATAAAGCAGGCCATCCACAGAACCAAAGACAAGAGATAATGTAGAATGTGTCATAGTGGAAGATTTTGGATCAGTCGCTGCCTCTCCTGCAGCACCTACTGGAAAGATTCTGATGAAAACCATTTAGGTTTTCACACTATAAGAAACCAACTCATAGATCTGGTGTTGCTCCATTATTTACTTCCAGTGATCGCGTCAAAGTAGACGGATGTCTGTTTTCTATCCTGCACAATCAATTCGACAGATTTTCTTCTTTGTCCTGCTTTTTTCTTCTTGTTCAGCGTAGTCATTTTAGAAAATACATTTCCTTTTTTAACTGTGAGATGTTCTTCAGGCAGCTTATTCCACTTGTGTAAAGTGCAGTGTAAAAACAGACCAAACCAAAAAAAAAGGTGTGAAACTTTTTGAAAATATATCACCCAATCGAATTGAGTCCCCCCAAATGTCGTAGTTTAAATATATTTCTTAGATTTTAACCAAAACAACATACGACAATAAATCAGCTCAGTCAAGGTACTTTCATTCTCATATACCCACATACAAACATATTGTACTCGAGGACAGAGGTGTTACTCGGCCTTCAGCTAGCTTACAGTAATACACCATTATAAGGTGAAATATATTGCTGTATCATACCACAGGAATGTGGCCCACCCAAATCCAGACCACTCTCTAAAGTGTTGCGGGGTACACGGAGGTGTTGGGTAGGGCTGGGCGGTGTGGGCGGAGGTTCGTATCTCGGTATTCGTGCCGGGCATCTTGGTGTCGGTGTGGTGCGGTGTGGCTGCGGGTTGGTTGGGGGCCGGGCGCTTTGGTGGGGGGTGCGGTTTTGTTTGTGGCTTCCGGGGCTTTTTGTGCGGGGCGGGCGCAGGGGGGATCTGTATCCTGTATGTGGTTGCTCTTGCGGTATTGATGTCTTGGGTGCCTGTGTCTCGATGTGGGGGCGGTGACGGTATATCTTTCAGCCCTAGTGTTGGGGTAGGTGTGTGGGGAGTGTGTGTGTGAGCGTGGTGGCGGGGTAGGGGGTGGTAGAGGTGGTGGCGCCCTGGTGTCAGGTGTATGGGGCAGGGACTTTGGGACAGGGGCTGGCCTGCCCTGGGGGGCGTCGTCTGGGGGTCCGGTCCTCCTGGGTTTCGGTTGGGCCGCCCGGGTCCGGGGGGGGGGGGGGGGGGGTGGCTGCTCCTGGGCGCTTGGGCCCTGGGCCCGGCGCTGTCTCCGCTCCGGGGGACGCCCGGCGCCCGGTGGGGTCGGCAGCTGCTGGTCTTGGTCCGCTGGGGCCTGGGCCTCCAGACTGCAGGGGCTCCGGCTGGGGCCGCCTTTTGCCGCCCTTCGGGGGGATGCATGTCCGCTCTTTGGGGGGGGGGGTAGCTGGGATCTGGGCCTCTGGGTGGCTGCTGGGGGCCTGGGTCGCGAGCCTTGCGGGCTTCCTCCTCCTTGCAGAGACGAGGCTGCATCTGCATGACTGTATCACCACGGAGCACCCTTTATTATGCATGTTGACACTGTGACACTGCTTCCCATTGCGATGACTAGGTTGTACCTCTTCTCTACTTCCCATTGCGATGACTAGGTTGTACCTCTTCTCTACTTCCCATTGCGCTGACTAGGTTGTACCTCTTCTCTGCGTAGTTCTGCGTGTGTTTGTATGATCTGAGGATATTTAAGCCACCTGCAGGTCCTCCTGTAGGGGATTGCTTGTTTTGTTTTCCAACAGAGACCTTGGTTGTTTAGGGATCGCGGTACAGATGTACCAGTGAACTGTGTAAGTGGATTCATGTTTTCTCTCCTCTCTCTCTTCCTCTTCCCTACTCCTCTCTCTCTGTTTCACTTTCTATCATTACCTCTGTTAACTTTCATTTCTCCCTTGTCAGGCCCAGCAGTATGAAATGGAATGGTGTAATAGACAAATGTTTAAATAAAGAAATAAAATGAATAAACATGATATCAAGTGGAGCCTTATGTTCATAAAGCTCCGCTTGATAAAGCAAAACTGTTCAACAGAATAAAGCAATCAGATTTCCATTCTGCTTGCTTCGATGCTGGACAGGACAAGTAGAAAAAAAAAAAAAAAAAAAAAAGTGTTGCGACCACATTCGTGCCATTGCACAGGAAGGGCTCCAAGGAAGCAGTTCCCTGGTCTACTCCCCTAGAACCCAACCATCATGTGGAATATCCAGATGAGATTACTAGCAAGGCTCAAACAAAAAAGTAGATGAACAGATTAAAGTACCTATTGATATCATTACTATCTTCACTATTAACATCAGCACTGACATCATCAACATCAGCACTAACACAAAGTCTGACAACTATCAGCAACATTAGTTATTGCAACTACCATACAGAAAGAAAAACAAACAAACAAACAAACAAAAGAATATTCAACTATCTATATTTTTAAATAAATGATTCCAAATACTTTCTCTTTTGTGCATATTTATGGAGCTTATAAATCTGATTTTTTTTCCAAGGTTGTTACATTCACCAATCCATGAAGCCACTTTCTGAATGCTGGAGCAGATTATGTTTCTGTTTTTTCCACACAGCAACACTGTCTCACAGCTCATACAAAGCGCTTTTACATGTTTTTGGAGACCAAATGTGGAGAAAAGTCGAGTGAGCCGCTGAAAGTGACCGAGGAGCTGATATCAACCATCCTGGAAGCCAAACGTGAGCTCAGTCTGGAGGGACGACAGTTTCCTCCCTTTTCTAGTTACTCTGCGGTCAGAAATCTTCGCTTTTCTGGGATTTTGTGCTGAAAAGGCAGCGGAGAAAACACAGTATCCCGCTCTGATGCGGCGGCAGTCCTGCGGGCGGACTGAGTCATCTCTCCCTGGTTCGTGAGCCGGGCGCCTCCGCTTTCTCTGTAGGAAAACAATGGGACGCAAAGAGTTTTTTTCCCCACCACGGATCATGTGTACGGGCATTTATGAGTCCCTCTTCCGGCTTTGAGCTCTTGATGTTGAGAGGAACAGCAAGAAACAAACCCTGAAACCTGCAGAAACTCAGCAGTGTTGCCGGCTAAAGCTAAGCTAAAGCTAAGCTAACGTTTTGGTTTCTACGTCCCGCTGTTGCCGAGTCAGTCCAGAGAGAAGAGGACATCTCTGGAAGCGATCAAGAAGGTGCTGGCCGGCAGAGTTCAGCCTCAGCTGTAGAGGTGAGGTTCAGAAAGAAGACGGATGCTCAGAAAGATGATGTCTAGCTGCTAATCAGCTGTTGTCTCGCCGTTTATCTGTTATTGTTTTGCATTGGTCAGCCGTGGAATTCACAGGACTTCACCTCCTCTGACGTCAGAGGTCACATGATTCCAAAACTGTGCGGTGATTGTGAACGAGAGTATCCCCTCCCCTTCCCTTTTTAAGTAATACTTCCTGGTTCTTTTCAACTTAAGAGACCTAACAGTTACTGCCTCATCTCAGGGAATGATTTTCTGCCATTATAAAGAACATGAAACATACACTTTAAGGCCGCCAGCTACAGTCACTTCCGTGTTTCTCTGATTGGTTCTCTCCGGTTCACTTTCCTCCTGTTAGTCCCGCCTCTCATCTCACATTGGAAATCAGTCTCCAGTGGGGGGAGCCCGGACTTTCTTTCTTTTCTTTCTTTATTAAGATCCCCATTAGTAATTGCAGCAACAATTACTATTCTCCCTGGGGTCTAATTTCACATTACATTTTACATTTTTACACTATTACCCACACTCTCTTCCTCACCCCCCTCCACCCATACAACCCATCCACCCACACACACACACACATCGTCAAGTCAATTCTTTAACAACAGCTCAACCAATAACAATTTTCAGACAAAAAACACCTGATGTTGATTTTCCCTTTCTCCAACATTACATACACAAATGACCACATAGACAAGATTACTCACTTTTCAATTCATACAGCAGCCAAGTAATATGCATCTGCTTTCGTTTTCCTGTCTACTGTATAAACAAAAAAAGTTTCAATTTCTTCTTAAAATAATTTCTTTCATTTTCCAACAACAAAAATCCTGGTAATGCATTCCATTCAGCCATTCCTCTGTAAAAAAAAAAGTCCTCTTAAACTGATTTGTTCTGCCCGAGGGCAGGACACACCGAGATGTACTTGTCTGTTTTGTTCCATAATTATGTCTGTCTGCAAAAAATTCAAAAGGAATAAAAATAACTTCTGGCGTACGAGTTTCAATGACATTTCGGGTAAATGACAACAAGTAATATTTCAGTCTATTTTTTACCGAAAGCCATCCCAAGTTTTTATGCATTATACCTGTATTAGTTCTATATGCACAGCCCAACGCAATTCTTGCTGCTTTATTCTGTGCTACTTGTAATCTTTGTAAATTTTTTTCATTTGTGTTTGACCATACCACTGCTGCATAATCCATTTGAGACAGTACCATAGATTGTTTTAGTCTTTTACTTAGCCATTGTGGAATATATGCCCTACAATGTTTAATCATTCCCATACTCCACCCCATTTTCCTAATTATATTATTAACCTGGCTATTCCAAGACAGTGTGTGATCTACCATTACCCCCAACAACATAAATTCTTCCACTTGCTGAATCACATCTTTTCCGATGTTTAAATACAGTTTTGGTAACATTTTAAGATGATAATTAGACCCAATTACCATACATTTAGTTTTACTTATATTAATAATTAACTTATTGTCTGTAATCCATTTCCTAACCATCTCCAACTCCTTATTTAAAATAAACTCAAGCCGAGTTGCATTACTGTCTGACCAATACAATGTTGTGTCGTCTGCATTGCCATGTTTGCAAGTTTGGTAATTAGTGGAAAATCATTTGTAAAAACTGAAAATAAAAGTGGTCCTAAACAACTGCCCTGGGGTACTCCACACCTAATGACTTGCTGTGTATCTCATACATGGCGTTGGTCAGACTGGTGTACCAGGCTACGCTAAATCCACATTTAAATACTGCTGTTTGGGCCTGTTACAGATTGCGTGTGTAATCTTTGTAGATCACCTGCACGCTATTTATCAGCGCTGCAAATAAATTACCAGTCTTTATTTGAATTCTTTGTAAATTAGGGCCTTAGTGTTCATAAGATATTTGCACTAAAATGCATTCATTCACTTTATGCCAACCTGGTCCAGATATCTGAAACTGTTTCACTTACAACCCAAGGTTCAGATTTACGCCCTTTAAGTGTTGAAACAGCCTCAACTTGAGAAGTAATGGTTGATGACCTGGTTATTTCAGTGCTAAGATTTCCACGTCTAAAACGGCTGAGGTGGATTATCTGCATGCTTTTGTTGGGGTACACTATCTCCAGAGTGTCACAAGGTACTGTAATATGTTAATCATGATGTGGTAGTGGCCTGGTTGCTGGAACAAAGTCATGTAAGAGTTTCAGACTGCTGGATAAATCCAGTTCCTTCTGTATGGCTATACCGCAACATGCATGTACCTCTGCAGATAAGTCCAAGAACATGGACAAATGAGCCATTGGCCCTTTAAAGGGACTTGAGGCAAGATTAAGAAACGAAACTCGCGACTGCCGTGACTGGCGCTTCAGGTAACTGCAGCCACGAGCCAAGCCGTCACGGGAGCGTGCACAAACTGAAGCTATAATGTTGTTTACTTACCTTTTTCTTCGTAGTTACACTTTTTAGTGTCTTTCAGTTGATCTAGATCGTTTTCTGACAGCAGAAGAATCCATAACCATCGCTGACAGTGTTTGAATTTAATGCGACCGTCTTTTTCCTGCATCAAAACTGCGGATGTAGCGTCATTTGACGTCACGTCCACAGGGCAGCGCGGGAAATTCGGACACCGAATTGCAGCGCATTTTGCAGCACACAGCCTGTTCAAGGCAACGAAGAAAAACATGGGTGGAAACATTATTTTTGGTATTTAGCGCTTCATCACCCATTCGTATGAAAAAAAGCGACATTCATGTTTGGGTTTTTTTTTTAAATTCCTGCCTCAAGTCCCTTTAACCTTTTACACCTAAATGTCTGTTTCCATTTGGTGCTAAAATACGTCCTGGTGGTCTGATTTACAAATGTATTCAAACCCGTTGTGGTCTGTGCCTGTCCATTTTCTTGGTGATCATTATCTTCACCCGCTCTCACTCTCCTTGTCAGCAACAGTAAATCCCCCTGGTCAGCATCCTGCTCATTATCAGGTTGTTGGTTCACCTTGTGATGATTCAGCTGAGCTATTAAAGGAACTAGAAACTATGATTGTTCTATTTCATTCAGTTGTCTAATGCCCATCTCAGATGCCCCACAGGAAATCCGGCCTGCCTGCCGCTCCCCACCTGCCAGCCCCAGTTACTGTGTCCGTCCGTCTGCTTTGCTCCAGTCTGGTTCCTTGTGAATTCCAATAAACCCTTTGTCACTCCAACTCAGTTCTGTGTCGGCATTTGGATGCTGATAACAACCCATAACAGCATCTCAGTTACTCACTCTGTGTTCAAATAATCTCAAAGCCTCTGTCACACAGGCAGTTGTCATCTAAGCAACACGGACAGGAGAACACAGGGCCTACTGATCTTTTTTTAATGGACATCAAGACATTCAGTGACCTGAAACACATCATTTATTAGGATATTAACATTTCTCAAGTCCTCCAGACATGCATTTATAACTGAACTATTTACAATAAACTCAATATGCTATGTATGTGACAGATGTGATTAAAAAGAAACAAAGGAAGATAAAGTCAACAAAACTCAGAGTCAGCTCACCTCTCAACTTCAGTCCGAAGTCCCCCCATCGTTTCTGTTTGCAAACAGCAGCATTCAAACTTAGCGCCCCTCCCTCTCAGGCTAATGGCCGCCTCATTTTTCAAATTATTCAGCTTCAAGCTTCTCCTTCAGAGCTCAGAAGCAGGTAAAAGCCAAACTAATATTAGCCCTGGTTTTCCAACTTGCATTATCTAAAGCTCTTACCTTTTCTTCGGTGCATCCGCCGTTTTTTCGTTCTTTCTTTCTTTTTCCTTTGAGAGTTTGAGTGACTGGCGTCTGCTCCAATCATGAGCTTATTCCCACACGGCGTCATGCTCTTAGTTCTGTCAATGGCTGGCGATATAAACAGAAATCTCCACCCAGAAACGTCCCGAACACAACAAAACAAAGCTAAAGAGAGAATTACAGGCAGGGGGAGAGAGAGTTGCCTTCAAACGCGCCACGGCACGCGAATGAAGGCCCAAAGGCGCAGTTTGAGACGGATTTCCACTTGCACATGACTAACTTTTATTTTCAGGGGGGAAACGTCAAACTCTACCTTTAAGGTAAAACATAATTGCTTTGGATGTAGGCCTTTAACCCAAACCCTCCACCAGGGCCAGATAATACTTTTCAAACAAAAAAATTATTATTTGATTTAATCCAAGTTTCATCAGCGGCTCAAACTTAGTCCATGAAAAAAAGTTTTAGCAAATGAAATTCTTTCTGACCTTATTTATAACAGACTTTGACAGTAGCTGATGAAAACATTTTCAGCAATCTCACACAATCATTTTTACAGAATATTGGAATAGGAGACAGCAAATAACAGGAAAGCAACACTTGAAATTGGCTAAAACATGTGTGATTTACCTGTGATGAAACTCTGGATTGGATAAGGCCAGCATTGTGTGTGTATGTACATTAAAAGGGAACACAGAGACTTTGCAGAACTCACAAAGGGATAAACGTTTATTTCCGTGTATGTCAACTACCAACAGATGTGCTCAGCCTGTCTGGAAGTGTCCTAGCAAGTGGACCCCGTGGACATATTTCTCTCATTGTTCATACATTTTGCTTCTGTTCCTGGGGATACAAAAGTGATGTGAGCCCTGCTGCCAATGAGAAGCCAAACAATGGGATTTTGAAGGTCTTTATCACACTGATACAGCCACATTCTGCGCCTTGACCCGAGTGTTGTCCCTGTATTTCTGTTTTTTTTTACACTGTCATCTTGTCTCCACTGATTCTGCTGTCTCTGTGTGTGTTTTTGGCCAGGCAGAGTCAGTCCTCTGTAGCTCCAGTGGCATGACATTTCCTTTACCATCAGTTGTATTTACATTCTCAGAATGAAAATTACCCCAAATTTATTCCCTCCTGGGTTTTTTTTTTTTCTTGTGCTAAATTTGTGCTTCAGAGACTTCTCCATCTGCAAGCCAGCTCACCCGCCTGCCTCCCAACGTCTCTCAACTCTATCTGCTCACACTATCAAAGCATGTGCAATCCATCTTACCTCTCCACCGGCCATACTCTACCCAGCATGAATGCACGCTGCATCATTTTCCAACTCAGCCTCCCACCTGCTCTGCCAACAGATCACTTGTCACCCTCCCCCGTTCCCCAAAAAACATTTTCAGCCTCAGTTTGCCTTCAGTCTACTTAACTCTGTCTCTGAGTCATAACAGTCAAAGTTTTTGACTTTTTTTTTTCTTTTTTTATAGAATCTCTCTTGAGTCTGGTTGGTTTGAGTTCATTTTGCTGCTAAATTAAACTGAGACATTTCAATAAACATATAAAAACTGCTGCTCTGAAAGCAAACAAAAGCACATGCAAATACAGTATTTACCTTACATGACTGCAGCCCTGAACTTTGCATATCACTGCTGCTTCGTGCAGCCAAACTTGTAGAGCCTTTTTTCTTTTACAATTATGTTAGATTCCTTCAGTCTAATTCAATTTCCACTGCTGAGTGGTCCCTTATTTTGCTGTCATTCTGTGTGGCAGCAACAGCAGCTAGCCTCATTTTCCACCCTGTCCTCCCTATGGAAATGTACAGGGAGGACAGAAACATCTTACGTCTTGTGTACCGGCATCAGCTGCTGTGAAATGGAAGCAAACACACAGTTAGGCATTCATACACACTTTCACGTAGCCTTGGGACAGCCTGGAGCAGCTCCAATTAACAGCAACACTAACCAAACAAAAATCGCAAACTCTTGTGTTCTGCAAATTTTGAGGGTCTTTAAAATGGGACTGAACTAAAATCCATCTTTTCAGGGCAATGTGGCTCAAAGCAACATGGCACTGAAAACACACACATTTAATGTGTCTATGCACGCTTTCTCTGAGAGATATTTGATCAGTATCATTCTCACGACTTTTTCTCTTTACGATTATCGCCCTCTCTCTTACCTCAGCAGTAATGAATGTCTTCCCAGGAGAGAAAACACACATGCATGCATACGCTCACACAGGGATGCATATTTACACGTGTGAAAACAAAGATTAACGCACACTGTCTGATGGATGGATGAGTGTGGGTGGATGAGAAGAATAATGCTGGTAAGGAGGAGACAGCAAGTTGGATACAGCGAAAGGGAAAGGCTGTGAGAAGATGAATTATGTCGGAAAAAGAAGTGGCAGGGAAACTGTCGGGCGGAGGGAGGTACAGTGTGTATTGGTGAAAAGATGAAAGAAGAATTAAAGGAGGGAGAGTGTTAAAGTGGGAGGGCGGCAGAGCAGCGTAATGTAGGGAAGGCTGGAATATGAGGGACAAGAGCTTCTACAGCTAATTCATCTGAATTGAACAGTGACAAGTGAGGGAGGGAGGAGGACATTAGAAAAAAAGAACAGCCTTGAGTGGCATGATGAATAATGGAAAGACAGAAGGTGCATAAGGAATTAAGATGCAAAGAAATGGGGTGATGGGGGGGAGGTGAAGAAAAGAGAAGTTGAATCAGAATGAATAAAACAGAGCAACAGCATCTGTCATCCCACCTGCTCCTTAAAAATGCACAGAAAGATATAAAATGTAGAGAATACAAAAAGAGACTAAATACAAAAGGGCTGATTAGAAGATTCAAATTAGATTCACCAAAATATCCTGAATAGCTTCACATGGCTGAGAAATTTAATAAGGTGAGATCATTTAAAAAAGTATAGCTACAAACACATCTTTCATTTTCTTATAGTTTTAATTTCCAAAATAAATCTTTGTTATTAGTATGGGAGAGCACTTTCCTCTTCTAAGTCTGATTCACCACAACCTGTTGTGCCAGTAGAATCACATGTGCATACTCATCTTTTCTCCTACTTGTAATAATATCATCTTGGTTCTCTAGACTGTTAGCCACAAAAGATTTCTTTGACAATATGTACTGATTCTCTCATCTATCCATCCATTGTTCAGCTATTTTCAACCAGGCATCCACACAGGTGCAGAAAAAACACATAAACTTCCCACAGGACTCTTCCCAAATAACCATGAAAATAAATGATGAAGCGTTCATGTGTGAATTACTTTTATGTGTTTATAATTCCACACAATAAATCTTCCTTCCTCAGGCTCAAATGAATGATTTACAAAAATTGGACTTCTTTATCAGTAATTAGTTGTCCAACTGCGTGCAAGCATTTTGACCATATCGTTAATGCATGTTTTTCAGCTCCAAAAATGAACCTCAGAAGATGTAATCCTGCTAAAGGGAAAAAAATGTATTTCTAATACTGGATAGTGTGACCTAAATGATCAAATAGTTAATTCCAGATATATTTTGGAGTGATAATTTTGTTATTTTAGATAAAATGTGATCCCCAAAAAATTATATGCAAATGAAACCTCAAAAATAGTAGCTAGTTCTTTGAGTTGCAACTACAGAATAGGAGAGGCTGGTCTTTTGAACTCACCCTCTTTCATACCACTTCTAACATGCTGACACCAGGGCATAGAAGAGAAAATGGGCAAATTATCTGTAAAAGACTTAAAAGAGATTGAACATTAAGGTAGCAGGACCCCTTTACCCTCCAGCGCCACCATATTCAGGAACTACTATCTGCCTGAAGTGAAGTAAATGCAGGTTAAGTTCAGTGTAAACTGAAAAAATACCACCGTTGAATAGGAGACAAAATGTCAAGATCTGGCTAAGATGTGCCTGCATTTCACTATTTAAAAGAAAAAATATATATATTTGGCAGATAGAATAATGGTGACTACTGTAATGTTGGTGCAGATGGATGGGCCTATGGCTGCATTACTAAGGGCGCATTCAGAAAGCATAGTCCGCGAGTCTCGGTCCGTTTGGGGACTCGGTCTGGTTGGGGGCGGGGGTGGTCTTCCGTACTGAGATCATGTTCACGTTGCACTATTGCCAAACGGGCCAAGAATGAGAATCCCAGGTGGCGCTGCTTTCGGATTCACCTTAGGCGAGGACAAGACGCACGTACAAGAAGGTTCTCAGAACTTCTGTTCCCTCCTCAAAGCGACATTATTTTTGTACGAGAAGCAGGAATATGCTTTCATCAGATCAAATATCGTTTAAAGCTTTTACTGCCTCGTAACTCCACGTCTGACCACGAGCCAATCTTTATAAGTACCGCAGTCCCACATGTGTATTTGTTGTTGTAACGTTTACCCACGTTGTCCAACATTTGACCCACAATGCCAATGCAATTTGTAGTCCACTCCCTGTCTTTGGTTCACTTGAATCGGACCGAGACCTGCGTTTGCAGGCAGACCGAGTCCGCTTGTTTGTTCCAGATCAGAGTCCATTTGCGCACTCACAACTCTCCTAAACGAAGCGGACTTTCCGAGCAAACGGACTCTGATTTGAATCAAAAAAGCTTTGTGAATGCGCCCAAAGGATCACAGGGAACCACTTTGTGAGAGGTGCCAGCAGTGTGGCAGATTATGGATGTGCTAGGTGGACTTTTCCAGGTTAAAAATCAGCTCCTAAACATGCTGCCAGTTTGTAAAAGATAATGTTTTCATGTAAAGGTATTAGGTGAAATATGCAGCAAGGAGGCCAAGATCTTAATGCAGTACAGTGTTCACTCACAACTACTTCACTGCTTGGCCTCATAGTCGACAGAATAATTATCTGGCCCTCTTCCCTGTATGGCGCAATTCTTATGAAGAACTTGGGAGTCCTCAAGCCAGAATTGTACGTGCTTGTTGATAGAATCTTAGAGGCTTCAATGAAAATAGATTATGAACAAAACACCCCTCACTGAAGTGTAAGGGAGTGTACATGTTTCATGTGAGTGTGTCTGTTTGCAGAGTCCCAATTTGCAGTCCTTTTTTTTGTCTTAATTTTTAACATTGTGTATGATCTGTGTCAAAGTTGTCCATTAAGTCAACCACACACTGCAGACTTTAACTTGACTACTTCACTTTTACTTTTTTGTATTGTTGTGGATTTGTGAGGATGAAGATCATACTTGTTGATGTAAAAGTAATACAATGGAATACAAGTAATGCATGCTATGTAAATACAGTGACAGTTAACAAAATAGGGTGAAACTAGAAACGGGAAATTTGGGGCTGAGTAAAATCCAACCATATTTTTATCCATGCAGTATGTGGGAATATTTGAGTCTCATTTCAGAACCTAAAATCTCCTTTATGTTCACTTGATCCAGTTTAGAGGAGACACTGGCCCTCATTTGTCAAACGAGTGTGGAAACGAGCACACATCTGATTGTCAAAATGATTACAATGGGCTGTATGCACAACTCCACTACTTCCTGAACTTAAGGTAGCTCCTTTGTTCCTTGTCTTTCTTTACTGGATGAACTGATTAATCCAGGTGTGTCTGATCTCAGTAACTGGCCAGACACACCTGGATTAATCAGTTCGTCCAGTAATGAAAGACAGGAAGCAAAGGAGCTACCTTAAGTTCAGGAAGTAGTGAAGTCATGCATAGAGCCCATTGGATCCACGAGTAATTTTTTAAATGTTCGTATCTGACCAATCTCATCGTACGGATGAATGGGCCTTGATAAATCCAGCAGCTGAAATCCATTGTCATTTACATGTTACACCCATGGTTACGCCCTTAAATATTCATGGTCCAGAGGCTTTGCCCTGCAAGGTTAAACCAAAAAAGACACTTTTGGAGGTCAAGACTGAAATCCTCATTTGTAAGGTGGGAAAGAATAGAGGTGCTGTTTGGCAAGTTAAAAACGGTATCAGGATCAGTCAGCCTCACCAGTGTTGAATGGATTCAGGTTGAGGTATTAATAATAAATAAATTCTCAGTAAGAAGGCCTAGCTTGTATGAGTTTGTTTTATTAGTTCTTAAAGCTAGGGTAGCGATGTTGGAAAAACGGTTCAAGCAAGCGACATTTTACACACCACCTGAAACCACGCTTTCAGAGCGCAGGGACGTGTGCGCCAATGTTTTACAAGCAGGTTAACGATAACAGCCGAGTGGATAGCTTGTTAGCTTGCTAGTAAACAGCTGACCAACCACGTTTCCAACAGCTTTAATCCACTCACCTCCAACTCCTTCTGTGGTGTAAAAAGTCCACACTGCAAACGTCAACTCCTCTGAAACTTGATCCCTATCTGTTGTTTTATTTTGTTTAGTTTTGTTTTTTTGGTGCAGCAGCAGTTAGCAGTCTGTTTGCTATATTTGTTTACAGTGAGTGGCGCACAGAGTGGTTTAAGTGGGGGACGGTGAGAGGGGAGGGACATAGACAAGACATAAAGGCATGGATTCGTTCTTTCTATAAGTTGCAAATGACCAGTTCCTGACTTTCGAGGTGAATGGCGGGGGTTGGTCAGAGTTTTTACAGACCTGCAGCTCTCACAGAGGTCCAACTTTTTTCCTTCCTTTTTATGAATACATGATGTATTGACTACTGTCAGGATGGAAGGACCATTTCACCCAGTAGAACAAAAAGTGTTTCTGAGCAGAATTACCAACTGCTGGCTTTAAGTTTGATAATTTGTAAAGTAAAACAACTGACTGCGCTGAAGCTCTCAACTTGTTTGTACGCCCATTTCATGACATTGAGTCTGAAGGGTCACAGATTCTGAAGGGTCACAGATTTTGGTGTAACACCAGCCTCGTAACTCACGTGGATAACTATTTGTAAACACTGATGGATGATTGGACTCTGAATCAATGAAAATTTTGTTTTATTTGCATTTTATTTCTAAAACGCTTTAACATGCCAGAGGTAAATAAAGTGCTGTACAGGTCAGTAAACAATAAAAGATCAAATCTTAGAATATTAATATACAGTAATAAAAATAAAACAGTAAGCAAGTACAGTGAAATAAAGAATAAAATGCTTTAGATAGACAATGTATAAGCAGGAGCTCTGACAGATAAGTAGGTGCTAGATTGTTTAGACATTTAAAAGACAAGAGTGAAATTTTAAAAACAATCCTGTTCACCTTATTTTGGGGACTTCCGGTTGTGTTGACATATCCGGTTGCTATAAACATCCTAGCAATTCATAGCGATTTCCACCAGCGTGTCACTGACATGAAACAGTTATCTAACCATGACTACGATTATTGCTGCTGTTTGAAGGTGTCACAACATCTGGAGAAAGAGGCGTGAGATTCTACAACACATTTGTTTTGATCACAGCAAAAAAATGACAAACATTGCGGGCCGCAGTTAGGGTTGCTGTCTCCTTGTAAATACGATAAGAACCCCCACCACCCTCACCCTCCCCAACTGAATTGTTTATCTTATAAAATAACTTTCTGCTTCCCCTTTTTAAATCTCACAGTGTCTCTTTCTTTGTACTGAATATATTACAGCCAGCTGGTCTGTGTAACATTGCCTCTGCAGCAATCTGATCTCAGTGTTGAAATGATGTCAGCTGATCTCAGCGACATATTATCATGTTGATACTAACTCATACTGTACCTCCAAGTCTAACTCATTCAGATTTATACTGTAGCATTTATTTATTTTATCACGTATATCATAACCCGAAATCTGAATTTGGCAAGTCATTTACCAGTTAAAGGTTGAATATGGAAGACGGACAGAACAGCAACATCACGAGTGTTATAGTTGCAACGGCAGAAAAACAATTCCAGCTGCTGGGATGCCAAGCTCGCTGCCGATACGGCAAGTGACCAACAGTCTGCAGCATGTCCAACAGGTAGCAGAGGAGTTTATAACTGACAGCTAATGTTAGCCACGTTAGCAAACAAGTTAGCTTAACGATCCAGGAGGAAAGTCGCCATTTCGCCAGTTGAAGGGCAGACTAGATGCTGCAAGCCATGATTTTTCATCATGTTTCTCATCCTTTCAGATAGATTACGTTATTGTTCTCCAACTGAAAATAGATTGCATTTTCTGGTAACTCTCTGACTTAGTTTTATTGTGAAATTCATCCTCTTAGCATCATGTTGCAGCACTTTCGCAGGCTTTTTACCTTGACATCAGATTCTCCAGTGCACACCAGTTTCTGTGGTGTAAAAGAGCTGTCAGTTAGGATGCAGTGCACAAGTACACATCATTGCATATTCATTTAAAGTTGTGTGTAAATAATAAAAAAAAGTGCATTGTTGCCTGAGTATAATCACACATAAAATGTGTTCTGTGTATTTTGTCTATAAGAATAGAATTTAAAAGTTACAATTTAAATTAAACTTTACTTACTGAGTGTAACTCATGATTACAGTTTCTTCTTTTTGAATTTCCGAACTGACAGCTCCAAGATAACTGTTGAAAATATGTCAGTGAAAACATGTCTCGTCTCTTCATTCACGTGATTACCTACCTACTTTTCTTTTTCTGTCAGTATGAGCAGCTCAGTGCATCGCTGCCTCTCAGTCACACACACATATTACTACTAGTCAGCTTTTATCCTTTGCCGACTATATGTTATGATGGACACTGGAAGATTGATCACTTCCATTGTTCTTTCTTTTAAAAATCACCCACTCAGCTAAGGTCCAAGTAAAATGATTCTAATTGCCATAAAGTCATAAATCAATCAGGTAACCTGACTGATCTGCAACATGTCCTGTATTCCAGCATTTCTTTATATTTGCCCCGGTGGCTATCTTGGTGCCACTGAGCTGAACAGACTACAGATGCATGCACAGTTTGTGGTATTTACTTTATTTTATTCTTGAATAATGTCTGTGACCCTATGATTTATTTTCAACATATATATCTCATCTCATAGCTGTCAGTTTGTAAATTCAAAGTAAGGACACTGTAATCATAAATTATACTTACTTGCAATTTTCTACATTGTAACTTTTTAAATCATATTCTTAAATGCACTGAAAATCCTGTGATTTTACTGAGATGAGAATTTACTAAAAAAAAAAAAAAATTATTCATGCACAGCTAGATGAATTTGCACAGGTGAGTGTGCACACATTTAGACCAAAACACCAAGAGGAACTTTTCAGCTATCGTTTCCAACAGTGAGTACAACAGTGTTCAGCCAATTATTGCAGCCCAAGGTGAACAAAGCTTAACTGCAACCACTGTTAACCCTGTAAGCAATGCAGAAATTTGCTATTGACTGGTGGGGGAAGCTATGAAGGTGATATGGTTTAGAAAAATAAACATTTTCTTGCTCACTCCAGAATTTCTGTAGTTAGAAAGGTTCGTCTGATCCAACCAAAACATAAAAAAACTCACAGAAGGCAGAAAACATCAGAAAGAATGAGAAACCAGACCAGAGAATTAATTTAGTGGAAGTTTACATTCTATTGTGGCTGCAGGATCCTAATTATTGAGCGAGTTAGTTAAGCAATGAGATCAAGAGAGACCTATTAATTCTCAGTGGAATCAACAAACACGCAGACACGCAAACAATAGCTCAGTCATAAATACTGAAAGGCATGACAAGGTAGGTTTGCTTGTAGAGAACCTTTCAACAACAAAGCAACAATTAAAGCTGTTCTTAAGGTAAACATTAAGACAAGATAAAAAAGAAACCTAAGGCAAGATTATAAAGGTTGCATTAACACATTTTCCAAAAAGTGAAAGTAGAAATTAAAAAAAGTATTTGGTCTATTTGTTTATTGCTTCTCATTCTGTTTGTATTTTCATTTTTTCTCTTGTGGTTTTATTGTTTTGTGATGTGATTTTATTGTTTAGTGTCCTTGAGTGCTTTGAAAAGCACCTTCAAAAGTATGGATTTTTTTTTAAAGATGAATGGAAAAATTAAGAATAAAATTACTGTACAGCTACACTGCATGTTGTAAAGTATTGCTTTCACACTATTTATGACTAGTACCAGTCTAATGGGAAAGTGTGTTCAGACATTTGACTGCTGGTGTAGATGTCAAATTTCAAGACCTATCCATAGGGAGAGGGTTGTTTCACACTTACATTTGTCTCTGCTTTCCTGTATTTAAAGGGACTTGAGGCAGGAATTTGAAAAAAACCATGAATGTCCCTTTTTTTCATACTAATGGGTGATGAAGCGCTAAATACCAAAAATAACGTTTCCACCCACGTTCCTCTCCGTTGCCTTGAACAGGCTGTGTGCTGCAAAATGCGCTGCAATTCGGTGTCCGAATTTCCCGCGCTGCCCTGCGGACGTGACGTCAAATTACTTACATCCGCAGTTTTGATGCAGGAAAAAGACGGTCACGTTAAATAAAAACACTGTAAGCGATAGTTATGGATTATTCTGCCGTCAGCAAACGATCCAGATCAACTGAAAGACACTAAAAAGTGTAACTACGGAGAAAAAGGTGAGTAAACAACATTATAGCTTCAGTTTGTGCACGCTCCCCTGACGGCTTGGCTCGTGGCTGCAGTTACCTGAAGCATCAGTCGGGGCAGTCGCGAGTTTTGTTTCTTAATCTTGCCTCAAGTCCCTTTAACCTCCTCAGATTTCAGATTCAATACAATCTTTGCCAGATTGTATTGAGCTATTTTTCTAACAAGTGAGATTTCACTGTGATACACGATTGGCATGATTGACAACCGTTCTGCACGTTTTACAGAGATTATCTTTGCTGTTGGAATACTTCAGGTTGCACAGGTTAATATTCTGCTTGTAGTTTTTCATTTATATATATTTAGGTCTCCTCTGCAAATTTAGAACAATTGAATTCTTCTGTCTTTTATATTGATGTTTATGTACACATATAGCACTGTAGCTGGAAGTCTTTTAGTAATGCAGCCTCATGACTAAATACAGAATATCTACATTGATCCAGACAGCAACACAGTCCACATGGCCGATTTCCACAAAAACACCTATGTATTGATAATAGTATCACTTGTCCAGAATCTTAATGGTACTCCAGTATCCTTAAGATTTGGAACTGGTACCAAATGATACTGTTACTCGGTATAGATCCCTATTCCCAAGTGATTGGAACCTGTTTTAAGCACAGACAGATTGACAAAACCCAGTCCCTTCAACATTTATGCCCACCACGCTTGGATAATGTAAGGTTGATGTGGTCACGTGACTTTCGGCATGCTGACACTTCCACCAACACAGCACTTGCAAGACTTCCTGTTCATCAGAACAAGGCAGAGTCAAGCAGATGGGCTCGAGAATAACATCTGTACTTTGTGGTATGTGGGTGCCTTCCAAACTCCCAATGGATAACAGAGGCCTTCCTCAGCCACTTGATCTTTATAGTCCCCACATACTGTATCCTTGTTGTGTAGACTTGCTTCAGTATGAGGACTAAAGGAGCAGCCCACTCAGAAAAACTAACAGACTCAATGATGCCTTTCTCCTCCAACCTCCACAACTCTTTCTCCACTTTCTCCCTCAGAGCATATGGCCTATCTTTGAAATACTGTGGTCTAGCATGATGCTAATGATCAAATATACATACAGTAAAGAGCTCTACATGTCAGCTAAAAAAAATCCTTTAAGGTGGTGGATGTTTAAGGGCGCATTCACAAAGCATAGACTGCTAGACTCGGTCCGATTGGGGACTTGGCTCGGCTGGGGGCGGGGGTGGTCTTCCAGACCGAGATTGCATTCACGTTGCACCATAGCCAAACGAGCCAAACCTTTTGAATAATGTTCCCAATCTCTCCAGAGGTGGCGCTGCATTCAGATTTGCTGTAGGCAAGGACAAGACATAAATCGAACAACAAGGTTCTCGCAACTTCCGTTTCCTCCACATGCACGCACGACATCATGTTTGTGAATACTTACGAGGAGCTGGATATGCTTTCATCAGATCAAATATCGATTAAAGCTTTTACTTCCTTGTCACTCCACGTCTGACCACGGGCTATTTTTAAAAGTACTGCAGTCCCACACATGTGTTTGTTGTTGTTTACCCACAATGCCCAACGTTTTACCCACAATGCTATCCTAAACCAAATGCAGGAAGCAGCAGTTTGTAGTCCACTTCCTGTATTTGGTCCACTTGAAGCAGACCAAGACCCGCGTTTGTAGGCAGACTGAGTCCGCATGTTTTTTCCGGATCAGATTTGCACATTCACAGCTCCCCCAAAGCAAGCGGACTTTCCAAGCAGACTCTGATTTGAATCAAAAGAGCTTCGTGGATGCGCCCTAAAAGCCTTTTTCAGACTTTGAAGATACATATTTTTTTCCCATCTTACAATTCAATTTTTGTGTGTTGCAGTTTGGATCACATAATGCCTTCCTATTTCAAATAAAATCTTGTTGATATATATCCAACAATGACTTGTGTCACTACCATATTCTTTGTACATGAAAAGTGTTGTCAGGGAACTGGTCTGATTTGAAAAGTTTGTTCATTTTCACTTTTGGCTTCTGTTTTAATTGAGCCACTTCCTGTCTTTAAAGGCAGAGTCCATAGTGTTCCCCTGTTTCTGCTTGTGAACACTATTCAAACTGATAGCCCCTTCCCTCGGGCTAATGGCCGCATCGCTCTTCAGCCCCAAGCATTTTCTTCAAAGCTAGAAAGTGGGTGAAAGCCAAACCAATATTAACCAAGGTTTTCAAGTGTGCACTATCTAAAGCTCTTTTCGCCACAAAATACTTCCTGTTCGTCGCTGCAGCCGCCATTTTTATCAAGAATTCAAGTAAATCTGGTGTCGGCTCCAGTGAATGTTTAAAAAAAAAAGAGAAAAGTTTGCTCCAATCGATGAGTTTCTCCCAGAATGCTACGCCCTTTGCTCTGTCATTGGCTGGCGACAACACACTAATCTCCACCTAGAAATGTCCTGAACACACCAAAACAAAGGGAAAAGGTGAAATACAGTCAGGGGAGGGGGAGTTGCAAACAGAACTCACCACCACACGAAAACAGAGGCCCAAGTTAAGCCGGATTTCACTCACACAAGTCTAGCATTAATTTCAGGGGGGAAACTCCAGACTCTACCTTTAAGGTACCATTTGATTAAAAGCTCTTCCTTGAATGCAACAATGGTGGTGTGATTTTTACTATTTAAATGTATGAACCTGAGTCTGTCTCAGTATTGAAGTTTGAAAGCAGTTGAAGATCTGCTTCGTGTGAAGACAAGCCTTTTCATTTCTGCTGAAAGTACCACATAAAGTACCTTCAGTACAGCTTAAACTTCCCATGCAGACTGAATTGCTGCTGTATTAGGGATACTGAACTCTACCTCTACCTGGGCTGCCAGTGTCGGTGCTAGACAGTTGACCCAATGCTACCAGTGGATCCCTCCGGTGCTCAGCACTGAATTATTCATATGGATGCAGTTCAGGCTACTGTATGTTGAAGCTGGCAGCTTTATCTGACAAAAGTTACGAAAAAAATATTCCTTTACTGACTCCACTCAAGCTCCAAGTGTCATTCCGCACAACAGAGAAAAGTGTTCAGTGAACAAGTTGAACCCTAAACTTTAACTGTGAAATTGAACAGATGAGACAATAGAGATGATTGAATATGGCGGTATAATCGGGCCTCTTCTGCACTCCCATCAGCAGTTAGAGGATGACTGTATGAGAGGTGATGGAACAGAAGCACTTAAGTTAATTAAGCAGCCTTATCTCCGGTCCCTGTGCTCAGAAAAATGAGACGTTTGAATAGACGATAGCCACGTAATTACCCTTTATCTTGGCATAGAGAGGTTAGGAGTTCTTTAATGAAGAGCAGTTTTGTTTAAGAGAGAACTTGAATATAAATGGGGGGTGTGGGGATGTGTGCACAGGAATCTGTGTTAACATGTGGCAAGGGTGGTTGTTTTAAACATGAATTAGATGGTATTGTCCAACATTAACATCATTGTACATGCATAACTTGAACACACGCTCTCATTCACACACACACACCACACACACACACACAGTCATATTAGTATGACTTACACGTGGTACTTGTAATAGACCGACAAAAGAAAAGATTCAGCAGACAAAATCTAAACAACATTTTTGAAGCATAATCGTTTTTCAGATTTTGATGGCCTTCTGTGCATGTGTGTGTGTGTGTGTGTGTGTGTACAGTATGTGCCTATTATCTCAGATGTGGAGTGTTTACTCCAATCTAGGGAAAGGTGCCACACTTATCCAATGGTTTTGTATTTCAGTCTTGGAACAAAACCAGCCTCACCCATTACAAAACCTTACTTTGTCATTTTTATCTCTGCTCCTTTTAATGAACAGAAAAATTGTATCGTGATGAAACCGACCTGCAAGTAATTATAAAAGATTCAGCTTCAAGGTGTAGTTTTTATTGCAAAACTATTTGCTGGGAAAAAATAAATAGATAAATAAAATCTGTGCACTTGTCCTGGTGCCACCATAGAGGGGGTGTTAATCTGCAGAGGTTGTATGAATCATTCTCAGGGAGTAATATTAGCTTGGAATAACTGTGTGTGACTTCACACTATACAAGCACATATGTGGCCCGTTGCCTATATCGCTGTCACCTTTTACTATGTTCTTTGTTTTGTTGAGGTCTTCTTGGGTGACTTAACCTAAGAAATGAGCGTTCTGTGATATGCAGCATGCTCTGACTGCCTCTGGGTGCAGTTTCCTGTCTGTTAAATGCATGATGAAAACTAAAAATTGTACAGTATGTGATGCTAAGGTCTGATTTTTATTACATGATGGTAATGCCATGAGTACACTGCATCAACATTTTTGAGGGGGAAAAGGACTCGTATATTCAAGAATAATATCCAAGAAAGGCCACTTGTCAAATCCTGTATTTCAACAGTTGATTGCTCCACATCTCTCCACATGTGACTGAAAACATGAATATGGCATTTTTAGATGCATAAACTGGGATTTCTAAAGGAAGGTGAGGAGAGAGTATGCATGTCAAAGATGTTGAAGTTCACACAAGAATTATTTCAGTTTATTTCATGCAAATTTAAAACCAAATCATGAACTAAGTTCACAATCTGAACAAAGAGTCATTCATGTTTACTCATCTTTCTCACCTTTTTATAAAACCTTTTCTAAATTTTCCCTACATGTCACATGGAGCTGCAGAGTACTTTTGAGCACTGAAACATGAGTCCCATGACCATCTGAACAGCACTTCTCTGCTCCCATGTTTTTTTTTTATTAGTAACCTTCAACATACTTTGTTTGAAAAAATGCACGTTTTAATACATAAACAGCTGTATTTGATCATTTCTATACACTGAAGAAAACATATTGTGACTCAGAGACAAAGAACTCAGGGGGAAGTTCAGTAGAAAATGAGAAAAAAGAGGCCATTTCAAAAAAGAGCTGAATGTCATATGCCTAAGAAACTAAGAAAACAAAGCAGCAGCTGTGCGACACTCTGGTCTGGGATGATGACAGCAGATAAAGCTGCTGTATACTTGGTGGTAGTGTGGGACAAAAGTGAGGATGAGTGTGCACATGGCAGCATCAATCAAAACAAGAGTTTAGTAACATTACAGATGTGTTTCTCTTGTTTTTTGTCCTACTGCCATACAGTAGAACTTCTTGGAGCAATCAAAGCCTCATGAAGCAATATAGATAAAAGTGTATATTTAAATATCTAAGTAAAACCTCACAGAGTAAAATACTGCTTTTTTTTAAATAGTTTTGTTCTTCATCAGTTTGTTTTATATAGGCAATAACTATTTAACTAATCACATATATTTGTGATAATGGCTATTGAGAAACTGCCAATAGAAATTAAAAGTAACTGATTTTCTTGGAACAAGACTGGATAGTATACTGTTTTAGGCTTTCAAAGGCTGGTTAACGAAACAGCAAATATTGTCTGCCTGTGTCTTCATGCTAATAATGTCACATATTCACGCTACATTTTAAGTTGACAAACATATTGCTATTTATTTTTTAATCTGACCCAACCCTTTTTTTGTTTCAGTTTGGCTGGAAGTCAGTTGGAATTTCTGCATGGTCCTTTTTGTTTATCTATCTATCTATCTATCTATCTATCTATCTATCTATCTATCTATCTATCTATCTATCTATCTATCTATCTATCTATCTATCTATCTATCTATCTATCTATCTATCTATCTATCTGTCTGTCTGTCTGTCTGTCTGTCTGTCTGTCTGTCTGTCTGTCTGTCTGTCTGTCTGTCTGTCTATCTATCTATCTATCTATCTAACAATCAATCAATCAATCAATCAATCAATCAATCAATCAATCAATCAATCAATCAATCAATCAATCAATCAATCAGCCAATCAATCAATCAATCAAAGTTTATTTGTATAGCACTTTCCAACAAGGGAATTTACTTGACAAAAGTGCTTCACATAAAAAGACAAAAGTCAAATCTATCAATAAAATACAGTAATAAAAAAACACCCTAAAAAACAGAAATGTGATTAAAACAATAGCAGGTAAAATAGCAGGTCATGGATTGTTAAAAGCAGCTCTGAACAGAAAAGTTTTTAGTCTGCATGCTCTTAAAAAGTGGCAGGGCACAGAACTCTTGAAGCCAAAAATATCTGTGTCTTTATTTCATTCAACAGTTTAAAATTTTTTTTTAAATCAATAAAATAAAATAAAATAATTTCTGTTATTGTTCTTCTTTTTCAATTATTTTCTTTTTCATTCCCATTTGTTCAGTTGTGCAAGTTACGTATTTTTAAGCCAATGGAAAGACATTTTCAACAGTCTCACTCTCACTGCATTTACACCCATTCATGGCTAAAAATTAATATTGTCCCATGATGACTGAAAAGTACAAAACAAAACCTTTATTTGTACGCAAGGCTTCAGAAATGTGGCACATGTATATTGCTAACTTTGTGCATATACAGTTTTAGTACAGTTTCTATCAGGCAGTGTTGTATAGTAACTAAGTAAAAATACTTCGTTACTTTACTTAAGTAGTATTTTTTTTATATTTGTACTTTACTTTACTACTTCTATTTCTGATTACTTTTACTTTTACTTCACTACATTTTCCGAAAAAAATCAGTACTTTTACTCCATTACATTTAACTGAGCATCTTAGTTACTCGTTACAAAATAAGAAGGAACGTAACAGCCACTGGACAATCTTTGTTTTGTTGTAGGGGGACTAGCAGCAACTAGTAGCAGCCTTGTGCAGCTGTCTCTGAAGCTAAACACACCTTTACCTGCCTCAGCAGCAGGTGAACGGCTGTTTAGCATCGCTGGTCTGGTCTTCAGCCCAAGAAGAACCAGACTGAGTTCTCACCATTTTGGGAAACAACTTCTTTTGAGGTTGGACAAAAAGTTTTTCAGGGTTCAGTCATGACTGATGGACAGTTCAAGTGCTGTCGCACTGCAGTCATTTAAAGTTCAACCAATCAAGTTTTTTGTTTGATTGCATCACCTCCAGGCACCAAGAGTTTATTAGGAATGATTTGATATTGAATGCACGTGGGTATGAATGTTGGTAGGCATGCATGCAGGTCTGTAAGGATGTGTTTGTGTGTACAGTATTTTTCTATATGGTTGGGTTTATGTAAGGAGGAATTGAAACTTCTTTACACTTTGCAAATTTAAACTTTAAAACTAAATTAAACAGGAATAAAGAAAATATTGAACTCAAAGTTCTGATTGCGTTTTATTAACAGTACTTTTTACTTTTGATACTTAAGTACAGTAAATACTAGCTACTTTTTTACTTTTACTCAAGTAATATTCTAGCAGGCAACTTTCACTTTTACATGAGTCATTTTCCAGTAAGGTACTTTTACTTTTACTCAAGTATGGCTTTTGGGTACTTTATACAACTCTTCTATCAGGCCCCAGGAAAGACACACAGCGGAACTTTTAGCTTTTTCTCAGTGACGCGCCCTCTATCAATGGCTAAACTAGCATCTTGCATCATACCTGTACTGTGAGCTCACTCCAGCCAGTAAAAGACAGTCTTGTCTTAACTCTTGTTCTTTTCTTTCCTCTCTTTCTTTTCCTCTCTTCCTCTGGTAATGTTTCCTTGCGTTTCTTTACCGAATCCGACCAGATGCGCGTTCAAAACACCTGCTGTGTTCAAATCTTCATATCCGTTTGCTTGTAAGTGAAGCGGTGCGCAACCAATAGTCGGCTGCAACGTCACAGCCCCATCCTGGATGAAAAACTTACATAGTACTGTTTCTGAGCCTCGGGATGCCTCTGGCCAGTGACGGCTGGAAGATGTGCATAATGAATGTTGGTGTACCATCAAAACAAGTCAGAAACGCAGATTTTTAAGGTCTAAAAGTTACAATGTGTGTTTTCAATAGTGAGCTTAAAGGATAGTTGTGACTCTGCAGCCAATTTATCATTTATAGGGCAAAGAATCATATTTGTCACTTAATACTGTAGGACACACAAAATGCCTCCGTTAGTCCATGAAATTGAGCCAAACGGATTTCTCCCCACAAATCATGAAGATCAGGCTATGTCCCTGATTTAGCTTTCAACATCAAAATGAAAAGAAACTTTTTTGGTACAAAGTATTTAAAGTTGTACTTCCGTGGTTATTTCATTAATATTTCTGTATTCTCCATTATTATTGAATGCATTCTGCATCATTTCTGTTAAAAAAAAACCTTCTGGTTGCTTAGTATCCAGCTGTATTTGTATACTAGAAGAGAGGCTTGTGGTCCAACGGCAGGCTTTTCCAGGTCCTTCTCATGAATTTCCGTCTGATTGGCTGCCTCCCATCGATGTATGAAGGAAGCTCCGCCCTCCGCTCTTATTTCGCTACAGACAGGAAATAGAGCCGACAAACAAGTTTGTTCCGTCATGCTAACAAACAGTTAGCTAATTAGCTTCTCAACTCCGAAGCTACAGTCGTGCTGTCTTTACTTCTAGTGTGTAGTGGAGGGTTACCTGCCTTCCAATGGACAGATAGAAACCCCACGTGGGATACGCTATTTGCAATGTTACGTAGAAGTGCAAGGCTGTTCCCGATTCGCTCTTTTCTTCGTATTGTTTCTGTGATGAGGAAGCACAGCCGACTGGGGGGAACGCAACGCTAGCAAGTCAGCATGTGTAAGTAAACAAGGGGAAACCCTCCGTATTTCAGAAGGAGCAAGTTAAACGGGTTTTCAGTGGAAGGAGGCCTTTAAGACTGGAAAACTGTTATTGTTTTAGGGCAAATTAACCAAGTTTTAAGACTGATAGTATCACAATAACAATTTTCTCTATGGTTGAATGTCCAAGTGAGTGCCCGGAAAGGGGTTAACAAATGATATTGATGGTCTAAACTGGTTATTTGAATTGAAAATAAATATCTTAGAGTTTAAACCTCAGAACTCTCCCTTCAGTTCCCCCATCACTGATTTTGTCAAGCAAAGACTGGAGTTTTCATACATTTGCTCCCACTCTCCCATTTGTTTTTATTGATCCCAACTTGTAAAGAGGTGGTTTGTATCATTCTAGGTTCTTTTTTTCTTTTTGCAACAGTTTTAAACAAGGCCACATATCTGATTTTTTTTTTTTTATTTCATAACGCACAAACATCATCAAAACACCAACTGAGGGAACATCTTTTGGAAAAATTGTTTTCCATCCTTTCAGCAGAGTTTCTTACAGTACATGGCTTAGATGAAAATATTTTCAGTATGTTGACAATATCAACAATGAACTAGAGCCGTAAAAAGGAAATTCAACTGTCAAAACCACAGCCTAGGGCTGTCTTTTTAAAAACAATACTACACATGTTCCCAACGTCAAAACTGTAAGTCTGACTGGTTTTGATAGCACGTTGACATTTATTATGTATTATGTATATTCCTGGAGCCTTACAATCACATTTTTTTTGTCATTCACCAGTCATCAGTGAATCAATGATGCAAACCAGAGCAAAATGATGAGCATGGCTCCGTTAAAAGCATATTGATAACAAGAATAACACACACACACACACACACACACATCTTGACAAGGCAAGATGGCTGACGAGCCCATGCGCAGGGTGGCAAGCATTGGATGCGGCATAAAGAGACCGGCTACAACCATCAAATGTATCTTACCTTTACCTTCAAGCCAATCGTTCATTGTAATCTTTTCGATGTGCTTTTTGAATAATATCGGTGTATCGATATCAGTAAACCAAAAAGGCCAAAATTGAACACCCCTTATACTCTGCCATAATTTATGCACATTATGCTGTAGCATTCTTTTTCATAATTGTTTAAAATGAAATAAACCAAAACAAACTAAAACACTCTTTAATCCTAGTGAAGAAAAACCTCCTGACAGCACTTGTAAACAGAACCGCATGGCGTCTATAAAAGGGAAAGTCGCGCTGGCTGTTACTGTTCATGCAGCAAAACGGCCTGAAAGCATCAAAACTGAGGAGGAGAGACTTGGAGGAGGAGAAACGCAGGACAGACCAAAGAAGGAATAAAGTTTGTGTAAATCATGTACTGAAGGTAGAGAGCAGCTGGACAGCTTGAATGTGGACTGGAAACGTGCTGTAATCCGACTAGACGGATATTTTTCAATAACTTTCTTCTTATTAAAGGAGTGATGACATAGCAGTAAAAACTAATTTTTGGCACGCTATACCTCCCTTCCTCAGAAAAAGACTCGAGTGCAGTAATGATATGGAGCTTTACCCGGAGACCAAGTTGACTTCATTTTGATTGGCTACACATTATTTGGCTATAACTTTATTTAGAGAAACTAGGAGTTTGTTAGCCTAGTTAGCCTTTAGCAAAGTCGGACTTTGCTAAAGGCTAACTGCTGGCAACATGTGCATTTCAGACAGTCAGCTACGTTTATCAGACAAGACCAGAATCTCTCCTTGTCGGGATCTTTATTGTGCTCACTTCCTCCCAAGTTCTGAGTTGTGTGTGACTCCTCCGTGAACAAGTGCAACCGACAATATCCATAACAATGGCGCACAAAACCACACAGCCAACACAACTACCTGGTTGCTCTCCTCCAGCTTTCACTACACTCCTCTTCCTCATTACCCCGACTAAGCTAAAAACTCCTAAAAACTAAGCCCCGCCCACTAAGCAGCAGTGCTTCCGGACTTCTTGGTTGGCTGTGTGCCACGTCACCATATTAAGTGAATATCAACAGAAAAGCAAAACACAGTACAATGACAAACAATACATAACACGTTTCCCGGGAACACAGATACAACAAAGACACACATTCTCCTATGCATAACACTCCAGGTCATAAGCTTATATATGTATATGTATATTTATACGTATATGTATGTATTTATGTGTTTCTTCATGTAAACAACCAGCTTTCTGTCTGTGAAGGAATCCCTCCGTCACAACTACATAGAATGATAAGCTGCTGTCTGATTCAACTGATTTTGAACAGAGAAACAAAGCTGACTGACCATAAACTGGGACTTTGATTCTCACTCTGGACATTCACATGGCCTCATCAGTGCACAACAGATCATATTATACCCCCCAAACCCCAGAAAAGTTCAATTTAATGTCATGGCACCTTTATTGGAAACACCTGCACATTGCATTTGTACTTTTTTATATTTAAAAAGGGGGTTCGTGTCATTATTAGGTACATAATTCCCTTTTATGGCACAACCAAATAACTGTGTTACCTTGAGTAGTTTTGAAAATACAGCAAAAAAAAACCTAAAGAAATGTGACATCTGTCCATTTCTGCATCTGACGCCTCAAAAATTCACCGCTGTCCCTTTAATATACCTTCTGCTGTTTCTGACATGCTCACTCCACTCATCACAGCAATCTCATGCTCTGGTGGGGCGGAGCTCAGCAAGGGAAGGGGAGGAACTTTGTAATATTGGAGGTGCTCTTTGGTAGCAGCCGTTCTGGCAGCCATCTTGGTTTCCACAGGAGAGTCAGGGATTTCTCAAATATGTGTGAATGAGTCAAAGTAACCCCCAGGGCATGTTTTATGGGGAGGGAATGACATAATAAGATAATAAAAAGCTCAAATAAGTCAATTTTGCATGTTACTCCGCCTTTAAACCGAAACATTGGTTTTATTCTTTGAAAAGGTGTAATGAAAGCCCAGCTAATGTCTCATTATAGCTCACCGTTTTATCTCATTCTTCCCATTTGCACCAGTAATAGTTTACAGTACCTGCAAGCATACAGTGTTTATTTACTGCTGCAGTGAGAGCAGACAACGATGGCTCACATGGATAATTTGTCTGGAAGGGGAGCAAAAAGGTCTCAGAGGAGAGTGAGGGCAACATATCAGTGTGAAGATGTGGGTCAAAATTCTGTGTGAGAAACTCAGTGTCTGGTCAAAGGATATTTCCTGGAGCTGTACCTCTGTCTTACCAGTAAGCTGTGAAGCTGTTGCAGCAGGGAAACAAAGGATCACACATTCAAGCCCCAGACATCAATGTTCAAATCAGAAAAGCACGAGCTAAAGTGCTGCCTCGGTGCATTGAGGTGAAAGGCAGCTATCACTGACACAGTGCATCACATCAGATCAAAATTTCCACTTCCTCAAAGCCAGTGGGATGGAAGAGATGCCTCTCTGTGTGTTATGTCGCACACAGAGAGGTGCCAGTGATATTAGCACGCACAAAAGGATTTTGATAAGTTAAAACAATTTTATAATTTATTATTAGATTATTTATTAATCAGATTTTTAGCTCACTGGCAGGTTCTACATGGTATATACCAATGAATGAAGCTCTAAAGCACGCTTTTCCTCAACAGGATTCATACTGATCAGTTGCTTCTTTAACACTACTCTGTCCTCGTGCTTTAGTTTCTTTCCTATAAAAAAAAATGCTGGATGTGTTGCAACATAAAGTTTAATCTAATAAAAACCTGGGTACACAGAGTGGGCAGACCACACAAGGAAAAAAAAAATCTTTGTGTTTGACTTTTTATTAAGATCTCAAATATAGCAAATGTCAACATTTACTCCGTATGAGTGAAAATAAAAACAAATTCAGGTGCTTTAAGAAAAAGAGACGGACTGAAGACAGGGAAGAGATAGAAAGAAAGACATGCACTGAGTGGATTCAAAAGAGGGGGAAGAGTGAAAGAGCCTTTGATCAGCAGGGAGCGATGGAATAAAGTCACCTCTGTTCCATTACCAGTCTATTGCTGTGTAAGTGGAAGTGCAGCGTGCGTCTCTACGCATCTTTGTCGCACGCTGAAAGGCCCAGTGGTACACACACTTGCTCAGTCCACTTATGTTCAAAGACAGTTTTCACCCAGGCTACTCTTATCTGAGCCGGGACTTTGTAAAGGGGCAGGTTGGGGATGGAGATAATCAGGGAATGATTAGGTGTGTGTCTGTGAGTTTGTGGCAGAGAGCATTCTGTAATTGATTATCTCCTTCCTTCAGAACATAAAGTATCTCTGCAGTGTTTGTATTTCTAATCCATCTAAGATGGAGAGATTCTCTTTTTTTTTTTTACTCCATTATTGATGTTATTTAGCTGCTCCTTCTTTTTTTCCCTCTCTTTTGTGTGTTTGGAATATTTTTATTCCCTTACAAGACATGTTTGACAACATTTTAGGCTGAAGTTTAGGTATCAAAAGACTAGAAAGTGTCTCAACAGGGATCGATCCGCAGCTGCCCATATTCTAAAGGTTGTCTGTAATTTGTTTTCTTTTAGTTCTCACCCTGCTGTCTGACTTGTCAAACAGCCCATTTTGCTCTGACACTGAAATTATCGGTTGCTCACACATGCTTTATTTGCTTTCTGCACATCACTTGAGCAACAGCAATGAAAATGAAGATGTTGGTCCCTCAGAAGCACACACAAGAAACATCAAAAGCAAAGCAAAGATCTCTTATCAAAGGTGAAGTAGAGATTCCCTTTAAATTTTACCACCATGTATGCAGAGATACCAGACAAAGACAGCAAATCTTCAGGTTTACATTACAGTAGGTAGAACATTCTAAAGTAATAATGTCAGTATTGATGGATCAATGTGTTTCTGAAGTCAGTCTTGAAGCTGGTTAAGTTGTATCTGCTGGCCAGCTTGTAAATTTCGCCTCATAAATTTTCATTGTAATATTGCATCATAAAGTTATCTAAATAAAGTGGCCTAAAAGCAGAATGACTCGAAGGCTTTACTTTGAATTCTGGATGGTGGTGAAGTGGTATAGAGCAAGAGAAAACTGAAATGGTAATATAAAAATATAACATGAAATTGCACTTCAGTGCAGCCCTTGATTAGATGTACTTAATTGCTTTCGACTTCTGCCTCTCAGTGTGATGCAATACAATTCAACAGCAGCACTGAGTTTGTTCTCCAAAATGATGAAAAGGTTGAAACCCCTCCAACAAAACTGAGCAGTGCACTTAATTTATTGCAAGGCTATATTAGACTTATCAACGATAGGAAAGTTGTTTAAGATATATATTTGCCAAACTAACTACTTTGTCTTCATCCTCATCAAGCATTCTCTCATAAAAATGATTAAATATTATTGGAAAAGCCTTAACATAACGCATATAGTTGGATTTACACCTCAGACTGTTACAGCCTGTTTCTCAGTTCTTCTTGGCTTCCATCTGCAAGCTCCGCTCTCTTCTCCAAAGCAGTGTTCTCCCCTCCATCTCCTCAGACTTGCCTCTGTCTAGTTGCCCATCTGCAGACCTCCGACCGTCCCTCTTGTCCTCATCACCTGACCACTCCAGATGGTTCCAGTGAGGGTTATGACACTTCTATAGATGTCTGTAGAAAGAATGGGATGCAGAAGACGTGGTGCAGATAGTTCCAAACACCAGTGGTTCCAGCATTTATCAGCATTCATTCCCAGTGTTTTGGAGGCATTTTCGTGAGTGAGTGGCTAAAACTACAAAATTTTAGGGCATTGTGAAGCATTAGCTGAATTTTCTATACAAATAAAATCAACAGTGTTGATTCAGGTGGCCAGTTTCAGTTTATTAATTGTCTGATTAACCAGCTAGTTGTCGTTTAACTGTGGTTATCTCATGCAGGACCATTTCCTTGCATAGTTGACACAGGCAATTGCCTAAGGCAACAACTGATAGGGGGCACTGCATCGACCCCCCATTAGGAATTAAAGTTCTCCATTGGGTCACAGCTTAAAGTTATACCGTGTAACTTTTGGCCACTGTGGGTACTAAACCTGTAACTTCCCACAGGCGCCACAACTGTCTCAAAATGAAACAGTCTCAGTCTGTGTTTTGGAAAAGTGTTGCAGACCACTTTGAAAAGCTGATTTTTAGTCATCAAGCAATTAATCAGAGCGCTCCAGGTTACATGATCCAATGAGAGACGGCCCGCTACTGAGAAGTTACAATGCCTGATTTTAGAGAATGGCAGCCCCCTCGGAGCAACGACATGCGTCAAGTGCTCTGTATTGGCCGCAGAAATCAGCTATTGTTACTTATATTAATAATAATGTTAGAATATAATGTATCATAATATTTGGCTATCATCGGGTTCAAAAGTTACACAGTATCACTTTAATTCTGTGCGAATGGAAGACCCCTAATGCTCCACCTCTGAATCAGTGGTCAAATACTGTATGCTGGGACAGGTGGCAGCTCTAGAGAAGTTATCGTTCAGACTGTTGAATGAAGTGGATAGTTTCATGCAAAAGTGGAATAGATGGGAAGTCTTTGTTAAGAATGCTAAAGTGACATTCTGACCTACTGTGAATTTGCTGGTTTTTTTCTTATTCATTTTCTGTGTTTTTCCTGTATGTTTTCTGTTATTTTTGTTTGCAACTTATGTTGACTTTTGGTGTTGCACTGTATTGCTTTTCCTTATTATTTGAAAATAATAAAAAAAAATGTCAATCATAAAAAAAAAAAAGCTCTCCATTGAGTTTGTCAAGACAGATGTCTTGTAGTGGGCGTGTCGTGTAGTGGCATCACTACACGACACGCCCACCTCACAAGAAGAAATAAAGGTAAACTCTCCTTTTTTTCCCCCTTTTTAATGAAGGAAAACTAACTCTAACCCTGCTCCTAAACCTAACCACGACACACCCACAACGCCTCTGGCTTGCAGGCTGCAGACAGATACATTTGTCTCCATTCCTAGGCTGATTTCCATCAGTTGAAAAAGAAAATTGTGTGTTTTTTGTTGTGGTCCAATTACTACAATCTAATTTAATCTGAGTAGTTTAGCTGACGCTGTTGTAAACCAATAAAGAAGTCAGAAGAAGAAGTAGGCGGGTCAGTCTATCTAAGACACGCCTGCTGTTGTAAATGGATGTCAGGAACTGATGGCCTGCGAGACCTGTCTAAGTGAGGCATGGTTGCATGAGTGCAATTGATGGAGATGTAGACCTGATGTGATCTGTGGTTTAATTTTTTCCAAGTCAAAATGGGAAGGTGATGGATGACGTCGTCTGAGAGCAGCTTCGATAAGTAGCCTGCCATATATTGTTGAGGTCAGGGTTAATCTGAATGTAATGTAAGTTCAACTATATATCCGTGTTACTAAAGTGTCATCATCTTGTTTTTTTTCCTCTGGCTTTGGCAGCACGATAGATGCATGTATACAGTAGATGTGTTCGAAATCGCTCCCTATCACAGATGTAGTGCAAAATATAGTGAGCACGCCATTTTGTAGTATTGTTCAAATTCTGTTCACTACTTTTCATCCACTGCATCATCCACTATGAAATACCCACAGTGCACTGCGATTGTAAGTGTACAAAATGTACCCTGCATTTTACTCCCTTATACCACAATGTAATGCAGTCTTGTTTTGTGATCGCAGAAGAAGAAAAAATGTCGAAGCAGCTGTTCGTATAAATAAATATAAGTAGCCTAACGTTAAAGTACCAACATTTGCTTCAGGGGCGTTGTTGTGTAGCTTTTAACAATAATGGTATTTCTTCGTAGCAGGAAAGCTGTCTGTTGTTCATAACTGTTAGCTACCGCTACTGCACGCCTTTTTTTTTTTTTCAAACTTATTGAAGTTCCGCTACTGCACGTCGCAGCAATACCTGGCGCATCTACTGATGTCACCCCATGTAGTGTCCGAAATCTCCTCCCGTCGTTCCCTACATATTGTACATGATATTGTGGACTACATCATATACACTATTTAGGGAAAAGGGAGTGAGTGCATGAGTGGATGATTTCGAACACAGCTAGTGTAACCCCACAGTCGGTTCTATGCCGAGCGATTCCCCCGAGCCTTCCTTCTGGATTTCTGTTCCACCAGGAGCGTTTCAGTCTCCACCACCGCAGTTGGATTCTCACTCGGCCACGCAAATATTGCAGCATCAGATGACAGTTGTATTTAAAGTAAAAGATTATTTGGCTAGTCTGGCCCTCTTGCCATGTGCTTGCTCTTTGATTACGTTGCCTTGTTTTTTGTGCACCTACCGGGTGATTGAAATTAAATATATCTATTACGTATATAGATGTCTTGTTGTGCATAGTGTCAAGTATCAAGTGAGACGTCTTGGTGTCTGTGCTGCCAGTTAAGATCAGGACGTAATGCTGATGTGTCAGAGTAAAGTATGATCCAAACGCTGCATATAATGGTTTTATTTTCTAATTTGCCTGGTGGAAGCACTCTTATTTGCCACAATCAGCTGTGAAGTTTTGCCTCCTTTTTTCTCCTCTTCTCTCGTTTGTGAGGTCACCTGATGTCACATGAGCACACCTGGTTTATGCTGATATATCCCTTCATTCTCTTCTGTGTCTGATTGTGTAGTTTTATTTAGTTTATTAGTTTATTTGACAGGAGCAGTGTACAAAATACATGAATCTCACAGAAAAAAGAAGCTTTGTACCAGATGACTTTTTGTTTGTATTTGGTCAGACAATAACAGAATAGGAGGTAACAATGTTAATATCTGTGTCTATTATTTGATTTAAAGGTAGAGTCCGAAGTTCCCCCCCTGAAAATAAACGTTTGACTTGTGCAAGTGAAATCCATCTCAAACCTCGCCTATGGGCCTCTACTCACGTGCAGTGGTGCGTTTGAATGCAACTCTCTCTCCCCCTGCCTGTAATTCGCTCTTTAGCTTTGTTTTGTTATGGTCGGAACGTTTCTGGGTGGAGATTTCTCGTTATATCGGCAGCCAATGACAGAACTAAGGACATGACGCTGTGTGGCAATAAGCTCATGATTGGAGCAGACGCCAGTCACTCGAACTCTCGAAGGAGAAAAAAAAGAAAGAAAGAAAAACGGCAGACACACTGAAGAAAAGGTAAGAGCTTTAGATGCATGTCAGAAAACCAGGGTTAATATATGTTTGGCTTTTACCCGCTTCTGAGCTCTGAAGGAGAGGCTTGAAGCTGATTAGGCTGAAGAACGAGGCAGCCATTAGCCTGAAAGGGAGGGGCGCTCCCTTTGAATACTGTTGTTTGCAAACAGAAACGGTGGGGGGACTTCGGACTCTACCTTTAAGCATTCACTAAAATCCATTTAGATAAAGAAAATGTTACTTTTTAGGATTTTTTTGGGAGAGGAGGAAGTCCGCTAACATAGGCAAATGTTTGCTGGTTCCAATTCATGCGATGTTCAGGGCTAACTTTAGTGAGCAGTGAGTTAGTGCAGTCTGTCTGTTTCGCATAGGGTGGCAAAAAGGCTCCAGTTGCTACAAACTCTGCCAGTAAACCGGTAATTATCACAAATTTATTGCCGTTACTGGCAAGTTTGTTTTGTTTCCATTGGTTATTATATTTGTTTTTTAGTGATGACTCTATCAGTGCAACTGATTTTAATTTCTGGTGGTAAACTTTATCAACTAAAATACCAGTTACATCTTCTGTACAACTGATATGTTTAATTTAGTTTAAGCCAGTGTTTCCCATCTCCAGTCCTCAGGACCCACTCCCCTACATGTCCTCGTGTTCCTACTCCACCACACCTGACTCAGATTCATGAACGTCCTCATCAAGTTCTTTGCCAGCCTGTTAACGAGCCAGTCATTTGATTCAGGTGTGAAAAATTAGGGTTGCCTCAATGTCTCAGAGATTGGAAGCATTAATGAAGAGACAGCCTGGCCCTGCTGGTTAGATGTGGGTATCATTCGTTTTAAAAAGATGGGTTTTGGGGGGAAATGAGTAATTATCTAATATCCTCTTGTTGATATCAGTGCCTGGTGAAACTCTACTGGTGTTGGGACAGGATTTCTCCGCCTGATACAGCTGAGCAAGTTTTCCAAGACAGTCTTGGGTAAACCCTCTGATCAATCCAGACGTGTCCATGGTCCAGTTTGTCTTTTTCGATAGATTAAATTTTAGATTTAGCATCTTATTTCCTGTATTCACAAGCGCCCAGCAACCAGTTTCACTGATACGTCCATGGAACGAGTTGTGTCATGTCTTTGAGGAATTCAATAGCTCTTTATTCTCTTCACGGGGTGATGAGAGGACATGATATCCAACCAGTGGTTTCTGCCTCAGAAACCATGCTGTTGTCAGGGTCAATGGAGGTCACTGCTGTTGTTTTCAAGATCAGTACCATATGTCTGGATTTTAATGTACAGAAATAGTTTTTTCTGTTTAACAATTTGCTTTTTATTTTGATCATGGAGTACTTTAAGATATGTTATTCAAATGGAAAGTGCTTTATGAATATAATCTGTTCTTATTATTACTATCATTAACAACAGTAGTAGTAGTAGTAGTAACAGTAGTAGTAGTAGTAGACTTGTCACTGAACTGGTAAACAACTCTTTGTTTCCATCTTGTGTTTCCTGTCAACATGAAAGCACATGAATGTGTTGCTGCTCTTGAACGTCCAGGTAATAACACATCCCAGAAAGTTTCCTCGCTCCTCGCTCGGTGTGATTACCATCTTAATCACACAGCACACATTCCCTCTTTATCTCTGTGAGACTGCAGAACAAGTAAATTTGTATGATAAAGGGTTTAACTGTAAAATATTTGGTTGAAAGCTGTTTGTTTTTGCAGACCTGGCAAAATCATTTTGTCATCTATTATATTCACCAGAATTTTTATTTAGATTAATTTATCATTTTACAATGGTATTCTGGCTAGAATCACAATAAACAAAGTTACATATGTATTTACTCAGTTCATGCAACAAAGAACGAAATATGCTGAATTTAATATACTAATATAATATAAGGGTGTACTATAGAATAGAAGGATTAATTCCAAGTCATCATTCAGAGCATCTACAGCCATTTATTTTCCTTCATGGTATTTAAAACTTGAAAATAATTAAGTTCAGCTCTGCCATTCAGCTCATTTTCCATCCAACATGACAGAGATATAACATCCTCCACCGCTGGAGTGTTTGGAACAACAGGAGAAAATCCTGGGGGCAGACAGTAATATCAGGGCTGCAAGGATTCAAATTTCAAATTTTAATTTATTTATAAAGTGCTTTTCATGCACAAAGCAACAGAACACATTTACATCCAACTTCCTCCCACTCCATCCTATACAGTCATGATCTCTAATCCCTAATTACTGCCTCTTAACTGCATAAATGTATAAAGCAATCATAAAAATAAACATAAATAACTGGCTCAAGGCTGTTATGAGGAGATGATATCTTGGGAATCTAGAGCCAGCCCACTCATGACCACAGAGGGTGCCACTATAGGAACCACCCAGACCAGGGCAGGAGAGGGCCCACACCACAGCAACGGGACTGCAATGTGGGATCCCCCGCCCCCAGACCAGAGCAATCCCCACAACAACAGCAAGCAGGCAGAGTTCCTGGCGCGGAGGATCCCCATGAGAAAACATCAGTTAAAAAAGATAAAAAGTAAAAACAAGATTTAAGTAAAATAAAACAAAATAAAAAATGAGCAAGATAAGAAACTCATAAGAACAAGAATAAAATTACTTATAGAAAAGGCAATAAAACGATTAATCAAAATGAAATAGAATAAAATAAATTAGATGTAGATCTAGAGGTAAACTTGAGCTGGACAGTAACCTCTGGTTCACTGTGCAGTAGAAGAACGAGGTGTAGCATCTCATGCTAGCATGCAAAGAAAACGAGTGAGACATTTTTATCACAGCAGTTATAACTCCAGTCTTTTTTCCGTTGCGTATAATATTAGACTCCACTGCAGACACACTTACGTATATGGATCAGTTTGCTTCATCAGCTAATTATTTTTCATCACTGAATATAAATGTGAATTTATTCAGCGATGTAATTACAGTCTCGTGTCTCTCGAAAGTTCAAACTGTGTTAAAAGTCTCCGGTGCTTTAAAAAAAAAAAAAAACGCTTTGATAAAATACATAGTGCAGTAACTAACGCACATTATTCTTCAATATTTTGGGAAAATTAAAAGGATTGTCTACATTTTTTTTTTTTCTTTTACTGCATCCTGTCAGAACCCGTTCGAACCAAGTTGTTTGGAACTTTTGAGGGCTACATGAACCATGTGACCGCCTGTCGGTGAGTTCAAATGTCTCTCTACAATGACGTTTGACGGCTCCACTCTGTCCACACTCCACGTCCTGTTTCTTGATAGTCACCTGAACCGTTCCCAGCTGTGCCCCATTTCCTATCAGCCTTGAACCTCTTACAGCAGTTCCCTGCCTTTATTGCCTGTCAGAAAGTTCTATTAAGCTGCTGAGTGTTTCATGCTTTGGTTGCTTGTCTCTGCGTGCCTACATTTTGACCTTTTGGCTGCTAATTGGATCTGGTACTCCTGGGGTTTGTTCCAGAAGGTGGGTTTTGTTAGGCACTTAGTTTGTTAACCCCGAAGTGAAGGTTTCTATTCCTGAGAGAGAGAAAGAGAGAGAGGGTTAAACTTAAACTCTGAGTCAGTTACCTTAGCGACCAACTGTGTAACTGTAGCTTGCACTATAGCATGTTTTCTTCATTGAACTAAGTTTTGTTCTGACTATTCAGAACTTGAACCAAATATGTTCACACACACAGTTGCATTCATCCAGTTAGTATAAAGCCCAGAATAAAATTCAGACAATTTTTCAAACATTTGTACAAGTATAACCCAGACTCTTAAACATGAACCCTTTCAGCTGTAAGGTTTTGTAATATGCTCAGAGTCTGTCCCAGCAAGACAAGTTCTAAAGTACAGTTTGTTTGCACTCTAAAAGGCTAGAACACAGTCTTAGGAGATATAGTTAAAGATAAAATACTTTCTTCTAACAAAATTTTATTCTTATTGGCATTTTACACAACATTGCTACCTTTTATAGCAATGGTTGTGAAGAAAAACAATATGAATGATCAACAGATCTCAGAATATGACAAATCCAACGTAAAACTGTTCATAAACTTTATCGGCGCATCTTGAATTTTATGGCAGAAATCTTCTTTGAATTAAGGTTTTAATTGTAAATGAACAGGTCTGCTGTCACAGCCCGTGTTGTAGCAACAGAGAACAAGCTGCTTCTGCATCACTGCTGAACTACAGACTCCTAATTATCCTCCAGTTTGGAGGCCAAACCAAATACTGGCAGCATAAGTTTGTGTTCTGATAAAAAACCTTTTTCCTAATTACATAAATCAACAAAAGCAAAAGTTTCCTCTCATTTAGCTTGGTCCATTTTATCTGTTGTTAGGCCTTGTGTGGAAAATCTATATTATTTATTTATTTTTTCTATTTGCTGTATTTTTTTTTTTCTAGGTTTAGTGAGCTTCCCAAGGCTGGCAGCATAGATTATGAAAAGATAACTGTTTATCTTTCAACAGCATTTTGTGCCTAGATTTTACCCACTTTGAAATAATATAAGAACTACTTAAAATTAAGATGTAAAACATGCATGAAAAGTACTATTTGTACACCTTTTTGAGTGAAAATCACATAATCAACCTATGCTGTTATGGCTCCATTGCACACTAACCACTTGCTTCCACTATAAATTTATTGTTACACTTATATCAGTACAGTGTGTAGTGCACCAAGGTTTAATGGGTTTATCATTGTCCTCTGTGGGGAGGACCTCTGTCAGAGCACCTTTTAGTAATTTAGGTCATTGCACTTAAACTGAACAGGTTCAGTTGATGTCGCAAAGGGATTTTGAATCCTGTTTTTTTTTTCTTTATAAGGAAAAGAGGATTAAGTTTAAATGGTTGTTGTGTTTTGTTTCTTTCCAATATGTCCATTAAAGAGCAGAAGCATTTCCTCAAAGTTCTTCTAAAACAGACATATGGGACTGTCTCCTGTCCAGGAGATTATGTAGTCATAAATGAGCAACTGCTCATTTATGACTACATAAATGTGCAGCGTGTGATCATGAAGTAACATGATTACATGCTGCATTAAAGGGAAAGGAACATGGAGGTAATATATGTTGTTTTCTTCAGTAACCAAACTGAAACTAACATAGACCTTTCTCACGTGCCTGTCACGTGACATCTGCGATGTGAGTGGCAAAAAGATCAACGGAGTTCGGCTGCTGCAGTACTGCAGGCATTTTGCCTCAATAAAAAGTAATTGTACATTCATGCTTTGTCTTTGGATGTTCTGATCAACATCCCAGGATGGGATATGGGGGTAAGTAAGCTGTTGCCATAAAATGCGATAACTTTAACTGGAAGCCATAGAGAGCTCTCGACTGAAGCAGCCTGGTAGCAGCACTGTTGTCGGTGGCAAGTTTCCTGCTAATTCTGTTTTCTATGCTTTACCAGGATATCTTTGGTAAGCTGGTCAAAGTTTTATTATATTTATCTACATAAAAATGCAAACTGCAGTTGTTTTAACATTATTGATGCCTCATATTTGTCGGTTGTTCAGAGGCAAAACAAACATCTGATTGAGGCTTATTTCGTCTATCACGAAAAGAAATGAGACAACTCATTGTCACCAGCCTATGTCCCGTCCATCTTCATGTATGTCTGCGATCCGGAGAAAAGAAGGCAAAAGGAAGCTCTTATAACATTTGCAAGACGACAACATGCAAATGAGTTTTCAGTTCTCAGTGTTAATAAAACTTACAGACTTTTGTTTTCTTTTGTGGTGTCAATAAACTAAACCATCACAAAACAGCAATGTTTTCTGTCAGTTATTGTAACATTAAAGGCATTAGAAGATGTTTCTTTCAACAATTTTTGCAATATTCGATTAAATTGGGTACACTACCCCATAAGGCAGGGGTATCCTGCAATATTTTGAACATACCCTCTCCAACACACCTGAATCATATGGCTAATTCCCCTATGCACATGTCAACCAGCTCTGCAGAGGCCTGGCAATGAGCCATCCATTTGGTTCAGGTGTGTTGGAGAAGGGATGCTACCAAAATGTGCAGGACAACAGCTCTGGAGGACTGGACTTGGGCACCCCTGCCATAAGGTATGATTAATTAAAATCTTAAATATATAAATGTCATGATACATCAGCTGTTAAAATAATGGGGCTTAAAAACATCCTTTGACCTGAGGAAGATCTGATGTGATCGAAACGTTGGAATAAATGCAGCTGGGAGTAAGTGTGCAGGCTTTTTCTTTGATTCCGCTTAAAAACATCCACCAATCATTTCTGCATTCATTGTTTTATTTTTCAATTGGCCCGTCTATCACTCTTTCTACCGTTGTAAAAGTGATTGACAGGCAATTCAACAGGAAATAAGCAAGACTGATCAATGAGAGTGATAGATTGGTGAGAGTAATACTGCGTGCCGGAAGCTGTGCACTTTCATCTGATGTTTACAATAGGTAGATAACAATCATTCCGCTAGTAATTAGTGATGTTCAGACAATGACATCTGTCTTACTTGCGTTTGCAGGTGTATATATCTACAGCTTGCAACCCAGAGGTGAGTCGCATAGTGTGCGTGTCGTATAGTGGATGGATTGTGGTTAGGGTTAGGGGAAGGGTCAGGGGTCGGGTTGAATTTTACATTGCTCTCATAGGTGTGGTGGGCGTGTCGTTTAGTGATGTCACTCTATGACATGCCCACTTTACAACACACTTCTGTCTTGTGAGCTGCAGCCAGACCCTTCTCTGCCCACTATTTATCCAGGATTGAATGAAGATATTGATTTTAGTCCTTACTGTGTATATATATATATATATATATATATATATATATATATATATATATATATATATATATATATATATATATATATATATATATATATATAGTGACCGGAAAGCTCTGTTTAGCTCCACTTGCTGCTTTCCCCTATTTTACAACAAACAGGTACGTTTGACAACTGATGGAACAGAAGAGGAAGTCGTGATGAAATTATTAAAGACAGCTTTATTTAACATTAAGTTTTAAGAACACAATTTATTAGACCTAGTTAAAATATCCTGGATGCACAAAATACTCAAAAGGAGGTTTAGTCAAAATAATTTGTGGATTAACAAAGAAACAAAAATACCGCAAACAATATTAGTAAAGAAAAATCAAACCAAACCAAAATATTAGTAACAAAACCCAATCCACAAACTACTGACTCAAAACCTAAGTAATAAGTGCACTGCCTCTTAATGTTGCCAGTGGCCACAAGTTTCTAGTCTCTCTAGACGGAGCTACAGCTCATAAATACGTTTTAATGGTGACCAACACAAAATTACTACAGTTGAGAGCATAAATAAAACAGCAGAGGCCCACTGAAAAAGACAGACAGATGTTAATGTCATGCCGCACTCAAGTCTTAGGTACACAAAGAAAAGAAAGAATTGTTTTTACCTGATCCTGCAGTCATACAGGCTCAACACCTCCGAACCTCTCCAGCACCGCTGCCCGTTCAGACCCCGGTAGAACAATGACTTGCTAGATCTCTAGCGTGCACAGCTTTTACTCATCACTAATCACGGCCAGCCGGAAGTGGCAGAGGAAGCGATGCATTCAATTCACATCGCAGCGTGGGAAAATTCAGTGAGGAGGCCACACAGGCTAAATTTGACCCGGTTACATCCTCCCCCCGCCAACTGAATCGGTGCCCCACCGATTAAACCTAAGACCATGGTCTAAAGATGGCTGTGGCCGAGCTGCTGGCACCCTGAATCAGGGGAGAGATAGCAGCCCCCCGGTTCCGGCTCCCAGCTGGTCCTGGAAGGTGATGTGGGTTACCATGTCTCCCAGCCGTCTTGCGTGTTGTCCTACGAGGCACAGCTCCACCACTCTGTGGAGCTTGGTATCCACCTGGAGAAGGAGGGGCTGGTGCCACCTCAGGAGGCAGCGGGTCAACATCTGGCTGCAGAGGCTCCAGTCTTGGTGTACTATTATGTTCCCGTAACACAAGCCAGGACCCGGAGTCCACATCATCCCCATCACTGGTGTCGTCATACACTGTACCCTGGGGCAAAACCTCTACCCCAGCATCAGAAGGTGGCAATGCTGGCTTAAGTGAGGTACGATGCACTTGCCTGACGTGATGGGGTTTATTCACAGGAGCAACAGAATAAACCACCCCATCTGGACGAGGTGCCCTCACCACCTGGTACACCGTGGACCCCCATACATCCTGGATCTTCCGGCGACCTGGGCCGGTGTCACGAAGATAGACTCGTTGCCCCACTTCCAGTGGTGCACACTGCACCCTTTTATCATGCCTCTCTTTTCTTCTCTGCCCAGCTGCCTCCATGCGGTCGCGGGCAACATCCACCGCCACCACAAGTCTTCTCCGATGCTCTGCCACCCAATCACACACTCTACCAGCTGTAATTTCTGGGAGGTGTCCGAGCAGGAAATCCACAGGCAGGTTAGACTCCTGGCCAAACATGATGAAATGTGGTGACTCGCCAGTAGACTGGTGGGCAGTGGCGTTGTAATGGAAAACCAGCTGAGGGAGGTGCTCTGGCCAGTTACACTTTTCATCTGGGGGCAGGGAGCGGAGCAGATTGTGCATAGTCCGATTAAAGCGCTCACACTGCCCGTTCCCTTGCGGATGATAAGGGGTGGTCCGACTTTTCTGAACCCCGTACAACTCACACAGCTGACGCACGAGGATGCTCTCAAAGTTCCTCCCCTGGTCAGAGTGTATGCGGGCAGGCACCCCAAAACGATAGAACCACTCCCGGACCAGGATCTTTGCCACTGTAGACGCCTTCTGGTCACGGGTTGGGACAGCTTGAGTAAACTTTGAGAAAACATCAGTCATTACCATGACCAACTCTCATCCATCACGAGCAGGCTCCAAAAGGGTGAAGTCAACAGCCAGCACCTGGTTTGGTCTCGCAGCAAACAGGTGGCCCATGGGTGCCCGGACTGCTGGCTGGGTGCTCTTGGAGATGACACAGCGTTCACACTGCTGACACCAGTCTTTCACATCTTTGTCCATTCCTGGCCAGAAACACCTCTGCTTCACCCCTTCAGTCGTCCGCTCTATTCCCTGGTGTCCGTGGTTCTGATGAAGCTCCTGCAACACCTCCTCCTTCAAGCTCTCTGGTAGAATGAGCTGTAAAACCTCCTCTCCCCCATCGGGCCTCCAAGAGCGGCGGTAGAGGAGGCCTTCTTTGTGGACGATGCGGTCCCACTGCTTCACCAGACCACGTGTACCAGCGCTCAGCCCCCTCCTTTTCACTGCGGCTGGGCACTCTTTGCTGCTGCCAGAAGTCCAAAAATGCTGCAATGGTGGGATCTGCTCTCTGGAGCACTTTAAGGTCAGCTGGAGTGCGAGATGGCAGGGCGATAATCGACTGAAGGGCTGCTTGGGATGGCCCGGCAACATCCATCTGAAGATCTTTGGGAAGGGCCGTACCAGGAAGAAACTGCTCCAACTGCCCCCGGCCTCCACCAGAGTCCTGCCTGGATAAAGCATCAGCATTTTGATTAGTCCGACCTGGACGGTACTTGACAGAGTAGTCAAAGACAGACAGTTCGGCCACCCACCGCTGCTCTGTTGCCCCCAACTTGGCAGTGTCAAGATGACTGAGTGGGTTATTGTCCGACCACACAGTGCACTTGTGTCCCCATAAATAGTCCTTAAATTTTTCAGCCATAGCCCACTTCATAGCAAGCATTTCAAGTTTCATAGAACTGTAATTTCTTTCAGCAGCATGAAGACTTCGGCTAGCATACGCAACTGGCCTCACACGACCTTTTTGCTCCTGTGACAACACAGCACCAAGTCCACAGTGGCTTGCGTCGACTTCCAAAATAAAAGGCAGTGAAAAATCAGCAAACGCCAGTATGGGGGAACTCACAAGCCGAGCCTTCAAGTCCTGGAAACTCTGCTCGCAGCTTTCCGTCCAGGCTTTCTTCAACAGCGAGCCTTGTTCAGTTCGACCCACGGCACCAGCCATCTCTGCAACTAGCCGGTGAAGAGGGGCAGCAACTTTAGAAAAGCCATTCACAAACCTCCTGTAGTAACTTGCGAAACCGAGAAAAGACCTCAGCTCCGCTACAGTACTCGGGCGGGGCCAGTTGGACACTGCAGAGATTTTCTCCGGATCTGTGGCTACGCCTTCTGCAGAAATAAGATGACCCAGGTAAGACACTTTGGTTTTAAAGAAGTCACATTTATCCAGCTTAATCTTAAGCCCTTCTTGTTGCAGCCGGCTTAACACTACCTCCAAACGGTTGAGGTGCTCATCCACACTGGCTGAAAACACAATGATATCATCCAAATACAGCAAGAGGGATTGGCCATGCTGCGCCCCGAACATCCTCTCCATCAGCCGTTGAAAAGTTCCAGGGGCATTACAAAGTCCAAATGGCATTCTGTTAAATTCAAAAAGACCAAAGGGGGTACAGAACGCAGTTTTGGGCTTGTCATTCTCAGCCACAGGAACTTGGTTGTAACCACACGCCAAGTCTAGCGTCGTGAACCACTGAGCGCCTGACAATGAGTCCAAGGATTCTTCAATCCGGGGCAGTGGGAAAGCATCCTTTCGGCTCTTTTTGTTTAACTGCCGGTAGTCCACACATAGCCGAAGGCTTCCATCCTTCTTCCTAACCAGGACGATAGGAGACGCGTAGGGACTACTACTCTCCCTGATTACTTGGGATGCCAGCAGCTGGTTGATGTGAGACTTTACGGCCTCATATTCAAAAGGAGGGATACGCCTATATCGCTGACGTACCGGGATGTCATCCAACAAGGGTATACTGTGCATTATTAAATTTGTACACCCAAGATCACCTTCAAAAGCAGTAAACACGGACTCATACTTCAACAACAGTGCTCTCACCTTTGGCCGATCTGCCTCACTTAGCATAGAGAGGTCCAAAGACTGGATCCTCTGTTTAATGGAACCCAACTCTGCTTATGGGACCGCACTGCAGCAACGACTTGCTCCTGTGCACATGGGACCTCTTGAAGACCTGGAGGTAAACTCACCACCTCCACCGGGGACAGAATGCCCAGACAACAACGTGGCTTTAAACTGAGCGTGGATACCCCCTACATTAACCACAGGAATATAAGCTGTACCTCTATTCACAGTGACCAAAGAGGGTGACACCAACAGACCATCAGGTAAACCAAACTTAGCATTCAAGGGCTCTACTAGAGCAGACCCAGCAGATGCAATGATATAGGAGCAAGTGGCAGGCACAAACTTTGTACAACCTGCAGGAACAGAAATAGTTCTTACCCCTGAGCTTTGCAATGCTGGTCTGATTGGGACTCTTTTGCAACTCAGCTTGATGACATAGCTGGAGGGCAGGTAACCAGGAAAAAAGAAGCTCCAGTAACAGACTGTTGGTCAAACAAATCAGGACCATGTTTGGTATGTAGCTGCTGATAGTAAGCTTTAATCACATTCATACCAAGTATACCAGGTACTTGTAGTGAACTAGCCTGCCCAGAGGAACTCTTGACAACCAAAATTCCCCTCTTAGGAATTACATCCCCATTCACTTCAACATCAGCCTCAAGATAACCAAGGTAAGGAATAGCCAACCCATTGGCTGCCTTTAATTCCAACCAATGACATGCCTTAAGTTTATCTTGAAAATGCTCATTAAAGAAACTCTCAGAAATAGTTGAGACCATTGAACCAGTGTCCAAAACACACTGAACTGGCACTCCAGCCATTTTAACCATAACCTGGGGGCATGGTGCCATTAAACTTTCCTTTAACTCCTCATCTACCTGAGGGTCCAATGAGCCAGGACCACTCCCGCCTAAAGTCTGGCTCCCAACAATAGGGGGGGTTAGTTTTCCGATGCCTGGGAGGTAACGGCTCGGATAGAGCCAGTCGGGCGAGGGGGCCGAGAATGGACATTAGCCTTACAAAACCGAGCGATGTGACCACTCTGCTGACAGCGGTAGCAAATGACTGAATCAGAACCTGGAGTGGAAGCCACTGGTTGCATGGATGCAAGAGTCCTAGTAATCTGGTCAAGCTGCTCTTGTTGCTTCTGTACAATGGATGACAGGGTAGCTAATTGGGAAGCAATATTTGGGGTAGACTCAACCAAAACGGGTGAACTAGCATTCTGAGCAGCACAAAAAGTAGGTACATGGCTACTTTTATTTGTGATGCCCCCTTCATGTTCCCACCTCATAGCTTCAGCCCTAACATCTAACACGGTACAATCTGGATTATTGCGTATGTGTCTCTTTAACTCCCTACGCAAGTCTGAATTACTGACATTTTGAGCAAATTGATCACGAAGCATTACAGGAATATTTGTTAACTGATACGGTGCATTTGCTTCAACTTTATCCATCAAACAAAACAATGCATGAGAATATTCTTGCAAGCTTTCACCGTCTAGTTGACGACGGGAAAAAAACTCTTCCTGTAACGATACATAAGGCTTTTGACATCCATAAAGTTCTTTCAGTATTTCAAACACTTTTTCAGGATCATCCCGTTCTACTGCAGACCTGTACTTGATCTCGTCCCTTGCCTCCCCTTCCAGATGATCAAATATAAAGGCAGCCTTGTCCATAGGTCCAACATGCCGAACCCGCATGCTGGCCTTAACCTCTTCCACCCAGTCATCAACCCCAATACCGTGTGTTCCTCTGAAGACTGGGCATTTACGTTCCCGTGGCAAGTAGATGATGCGGTCCGTTGCACCAATGTCCCCTTGTGGCAGCTCCTGTGTACTTGGGCCAGCCTCCGCAGCTCCTCTTTGCTGTTGCAGACGATCCCGCTCTGCCTCCAGGTCTCTGATCCGTGCACGGAGTTGCTCCAGCTCCTCCGCCATGGCTAGGTAGAAGGGACCCTCTCACGGTTCACCAGCGACGTCCTACGGCCTGCACCTGCTGCTTAATTTATGCTCTCAACTGGGAAAAAAAACTCACTCAAAATGCTTACCACCGGCAACTAATCAAACCACTATTCTTCTCCTGTTCACTGCCATCCTGCCCGACAACGCCAGAAAAAGATGTGACCGGAAAGCTCTGTTTAGCTCCACTTGCTGCTTTCCCCTATTTTACAACAAACAGGTACGTTTGACAACTGATGGAACAGAAGAGGAAGTCGTGATGAAATTATTAAAGACAGCTTTATTTAACATTAAGTTTTAAGAACACAATTTATTAGACCTAGTTAAAATATCCTGGATGCACAAAATACTCAAAAGGAGGTTTAGTCAAAATAATTTGTGGATTAACAAAGAAACAAAAATACCGCAAACAATATTAGTAAAGAAAAATCAAACCAAACCAAAATATTAGTAACAAAACCCAATCCACAAACTACTGACTCAAAACCTAAGTAATAAGTGCACTGCCTCTTAATGTTGCCAGTGGCCACAAGTTTCTAGTCTCTCTAGACGGAGCTACAGCTCATAAATACGTTTTAATGGTGACCAACACAAAATTACTACAGTTGAGAGCATAAATAAAACAGCAGAGGCCCACTGAAAAAGACAGACAGATGTTAATGTCATGCCGCACTCAAGTCTTAGGTACACAAAGAAAAGAAAGAATTGTTTTTACCTGATCCTGCAGTCATACAGGCTCAACACCTCCGAACCTCTCCAGCACCACTGCCCGTTCAGACCCCGGTAGAACAATGACTTGCTAGATCTCTAGCGTGCACAGCTTTTACTCATCACTAATCACGGCCAGCCGGAAGTGGCAGAGGAAGCGATGCATTCAATTCACATCGCAGCGTGGGAAAATTCAGTGAGGAGGCCACACAGGCTAAATTTGACCCGGTTACAATAATATATATATATATATATATATATATATATATATATATATATATATATATATATATATACACACACCAGCCACTTTGATACACCTGTCCAACTGCTCGTTAATGCAAATTTCTAATCAGCCAATCACATGGCAGCAACTCAATGCATTAAGGCATGTAGACATGGTCAAGTCTGCTGCAGTTCAAACTGAGCATCAGAATGGGGAAAAAAGTTAAGTGACTTTGAACGTGGCGTGGTTGTTGGTGCCAGACGAGCTGGTCTGAGTATTTCAGAAACTGCTGATCTACTGGGATTTTCATGCACAACCATCTCGAGGGTTTACAGACAATGGCCTGAAAAAGAGAAAATTTCCAGTGAGCAGCAGTTCTGTGGGCACAAATGCCTTGTTGATGCCAGAGGTCAGGGGAGAATGGCCAGACTGGTTTGAGCTGTTAGAAAGGCAACAGTAATTCAAATAACCACTTGTTACAACCAAAGTATGTAGAAGAGCATCTCTGAATGCACAACTAATCCAACCTAGAAGCAGATGGGCTACAGCAGCAGAAGACCACAGGGGTGCCTTTATGACCACAGTGTAGCATTCTCTGATGGCTACTTCCAGCAGCAGGATAACACGCCATGTCATAAAGCGTGAATCATCTCAGACGGGTTTCTTTAACATGACAATGAGTTCATTGTACTCAAATGGCCTCCACAGTCACCAAATCTCAGTCCAATATAGCATCATTGGGATATGGTGGAATGGGAGGTTCTCATCATGGATGGACAGCCGACAAATCTGCAGCAATGTCAATATGAAGCAAATTCTCTGAGGAATGTTTCCAGCACCTTGTTGAATCTATACCATGAAGGATTAAGGCAGTTCTCCATCCTCATCTAGGGTCGTATTTCCTTTTGCACTTTGTCATCTCTCACAATTCTCCATGCTGCAAATTACAAAACACGCAAAACCTGATTTATATAGGGGCGTTTCCAACACGTTTGCACCCACTGTCATTTGTTTAGCTCCTTGAGCAAAATTCTAGATTGTATGGGCAAATTACTACACGCAAATTCGGATCTTCGTAGATCCGGCCCTTAGTCTCTTTCTAATTTTTATCCCATCATAGCTCACTCCTTGCACTGTAATTTGAATTTCCAGAGGCCCCAATTCCTTTACTGTGGAAGTTAATGTCTAATGTTATAAGAGGTCAAGATTATACATAAATATGCAGTACATTTCCTCTCCTACCACTCCAATGCATAACATAAATGTTTGTGTGTGAAAAGAACCGACAGAAGATTGAAAGAAGTATTGTATAAATTAATTACAGCAGACTACCTCTAACTTGAGGTAAAATAATCATTTTACAGAGGTAAACTGAATAAACACACATGCATAATTAGAAAAACATATATTTTCATTTTCTGTTCTGTCTGCCTCCTGGTGTTTGTGCATGTGAGAAGAAACATAGAAGCTACAACATGTTCTTACAAGTGCAACTCAGCTAAAAAAATTAAAGTCTCTAAACCAAATACTATTTTTCAGAAAGAAAAACAGTATTTGAAGCTTAATAGTTTATAGCATTCAGAGAAAAAGAGAGAAAAATGAATGTGCACGGTATTTATCATTTTGCAAAGGACAATGTTTGAGTATTACCTTAATTAAAGTTGGGTACAAGACGGAGACATTTATGGACATTTTTTGTTGAACTGTATGTGTTGGAAAGGTAATAGCAAACAAGGCAACCAGAAACTACCTCCTTATGTAGGTTTCATGATAAATATAATTCATTGATATGTCACTTTTTATAACAAAGATTTTACTCTTCAGTCAGCAAAAGAGATTCAAAGGTATCCTTTGAAAGTCCCACAAAGATTCAGCAAAAGGCTTGAATACCTTGGGCCAGTTAGTGAAAGGAGGTCCTGCAAAATCTGAGTAGATCGTGAGGTCTAATTGAGCCTGTTGGACGGGTTAGCGTTGTAATTGAACACCATTGTGCAGCTTAGAGGTAGAGTCCAAGTCCCTCCAGCATTTCTGTTTGCAAACAACAGTATTCAAACTTAGCGCTCCTCCCTCTCAGGCTAATGGCCGCCTCGTTCTAGCTAGCCTATTCAACTTCAAGCCTCTCCTTCAGAGCTCAGAAGCAGGTACAAGCCAAACTATTATTAACCCTGGTTTTCCAAAGTGCATTATCTGAAGCTCTTACCTTTTCTTCGGTGCATACACGATGTTTTCTTTCTTTCTTTTTTTTTTTCCTTCGAGAGTTCAAGTGACTGGTGTCTGCTCCAATCATGAGCTTATTTCCACACTGCGTCATGCTCTTAGCTCTGTCATTGGCTGGCAATATAATGAGGAAATCTCCACCCAGAAACGTCCCAACCAGACCAAAACAATACAAAAGAGGGCATTACAGGCAGGGAGAGAGAGAGTTGCGTTCAAGCGCACCACGGCACGGGAGTAGAGGCCCACAGGCGGGTTTTGAGACGGATTTCACTTGCTCAAGTCTAACGTTTATGTTTTTACGGGGGGAACTTCGGACTATACCTTTAAAGTGCTGTACAATTCCACATTTAATATGTGACATATTTTTGAAAGAGATGAGTTTTTCTTTTTCTTTTCAGAAGAATCTCAAGCTTGCACAAGAAACAAAAAGATGTAAAACAAATACATATAAACTTAAGCTCTTGAAGGTGGAGTCCGACGTTTCCCTTTGGGCCTTTACTCTCGCAGTGGTAAGCTTGAATGCAACTCCTCCTGTCTGTAATTTGCTTCTTCGTTTTGTTATGATCTGGTCGGGAAGTTTCTGGGTGATGATTTCTGTTTATATCGCCAGCCAAGGACAGAGCTAAGAGCATAACACTGTGCGGGAATAAGCTCATGATTGGAGCAGACGCCAGTCACTCAAACTCTAGAAGGAAAAAAAAAAGAGAGAAAAACAGCGGATGCACCAAAGAAAAGGTAAGAGCTTTAGATAGGCCACGTTGTAAAAGCAGTGTTAATATCGATTTGGCTTTTACCCGCTTCTGAGCTCTGAAGGAGAAGCTTGAAGCTGAATAGGTTGAAGAACGAGGCGGCCATTAGCCTGTAAGGGAGGGGCGCTCAGTTTGAATACTGTTGTTTGTGTAACCGACACTCAGATGGGAGGTTAAAAGTCCCATCCGAGTTGCCGTAACCAGGAAGTGTGGATGACACACTTCCGGTTTAGCCAGCTGTGCACCTCCATCTTTGATTGGTGACAGGCATAAATACCAGACAGCAGTAGCATTAACATGCATTTTGTGGCTCTCAGAACTCATGCGTTGGTGTGGCGTCCTTGCGGTAGGTTAACAGTCTGGCTGTTGCTTTGTTCAGTGTTTATTGTTAAATGTTTGCTGCTCTGTCATGTCAGTGATTTTAGCATTTGAGCTAAATGTGATCTCCCTTTTTGTTTGCAGACGTTGTCTAGTACCTAGACAGGCAGAACACGCGGGTTAAGTCTGCAGCGTGCTGGAAGGTATTGCGTCTGTCATTTTATTTCTTTTGTTTGTTGTGGTACCCGTATTGTGGGTTAACTGTTCTTCTTTTCTCTATAGAAGGTTACCTGCTAGGAGGGCCAAGTATTGCCCCTGCCTCCAGTTATTTGAGAGGTAACTGTGTTCTGTGGTGGCTTTTCTTTTGAAGAATTACAAAAACAGTTTTATTAATTGTTTGTTTTTTCTGTTTTTAGACGCCAACCTTCTAGCCATTGCCGTTTTGCTCCACTTATTTTATTCCTTTTGTTCATTTTTTTTAAACTTTTATTTTGTGCCTAATACATTTTATATTGTTCCCTCAGGAAGCTAGGGTGACCTGTCAATAACAGAACTGTGCCGTGTGACAGCTGGTCGAGCCGGGCTTAAGGTGGTGCAGGCCGTCATCCATACTCCAAACGTCCCTCTTTGTCCTGTTGGTTCAGTGTGCGGTGAAGTGCAGGTTTTTATACATTACTTATTTTATATTGCATGCTAGCATGGTATTATTAATTGGACAGGATGTGGATGGGGCCTGACTCCACCTGGGCTTGTAGTTGTTTTTAGCTGTGATATGGGCTTGAGCCCCTGAAACTGGTTACCGGCTGTATCTCAACCCAAATGTGCCTCTTTGCTTTTTTGCAGGCTTCGGTTGAATACTGTTTTTACTGTTTTGTTTGTCAAATAAATTTGTAATCCTGAGGGAACTGCTTGTCTCAGCCCATCTTTCCCCAACACAAGTTCTTGTGGTTCTGTACTAACCCCTAGTGGGTCGGTCACATTTTGGCGTTGTCAGCAGGATCATGTCATCAGGAGATCTTTCTGGAACAGCGGAAACAGCCTGTTGAGAGGCAACTACATGACTGGAGATTGCAGTTCTCACCATTTCTGGCATTATTGTCCCCAAGCGCTCTGGTATTGTCGTGACCTCTGTGCAAGGCAGCTGCTGTCTCGACAGGGCATCAGCGTTGCGGTTAGTACGTCCTGGTCGATACCTAATGGTATAATCAAAGACAGCCAACTCCGCCACCCAACGTTGCTCCGTGGCCCCCAATTTGGCTGTGTTAAGATGGCTAAGTGGGTTGTTATCAGTCCATACCATGCATTTATGGCCCAGCAGGTACTCACGAAACTTTTGAGTCATTGCCCATTTCATTGCCAAAAACTCAAGCTTCATGGAGCTGTAGTTCTTTTCAGCAGGGTGGAGACTTCGGCTTGCATAAGCAATTGGACGAATTTTCCCTCCTGTTCCTGTGACAATACAGCTCCGAGACCTCCATGGCTGGCGTCCACTTCTAAAATGAAAGGTAGATTGAAGTTGGCATAGGCTAATACAGGAGTTGAAACCAACCTGCCTTTTAGCTCCTGGAAACTGCGATCACACTGGGGGGTCCAACTCTCCCTTAACGAGACATTCCGTCGACTTTTCTTATCAGTCATTTTAGCGACCAACCTGTGCAGCGGGGCCGCCAAAGTGGCGAACCCCTCGACAAAGCGACGATAATAGCTGGCAAACCCCAAGAATGATCTAAGCTCTGACACCGTGGTTGGGACCTTCCAGTCTGCCACCGCTGCAACTTTCTTCGGGTCGGTAGACACGCCATCAGCAGACACTACATGGCCCAGATACTGCACTTGTGTCTGGAAAAAGTGACACTTTTCCAACTTGGCTTTAAGGCCCTGCTCTTGGAAGCGGCCCAACACCATATCCAAACGACCCAGATGCTCCTCTACTGTTGAAGAAAACACAATAATGTCATCTAAGTAAAGCAACAACGAACGACAGTGCTGATCCCCAAACATCCTTTCCATTAGTCGTTGGAATGTGCTTGGGGCGTTGCACAACCCAAATGGCATCCTCTGGAACTCAAATAGGCCAAAAGGGGTACAAAAAGCAGTCTTCATTTTGTCTTGTTCGGAGACAGGGACCTGATGGTACCCACTAGCCAGGTCGATTGTCGAAAACCACTTAGCTCCAGACAGCGCATCCAGTGACTCCTCGATCCTCGGCAGTGGGAAAGCATCTCTACGAGTCTTGCTATTAAGCAGCCGGTAATCCACACACAGCCTTAAGCTGCCATCTTTCTTTCGGACCAGCACAATAGGGGAGGCGTAGGGGCTACAGCTCTCTCTTATCACCTGACTATCTATCAACTTCCGGATGTGAGCTTTAACTTCATCATAATCTGATGGAGGAATTCTCCGATACCGCTGCCTGATGGGCACCTCATCAATGAGAGGGATGTCATGCATCATTAGGCTAGTGCACCCGAGGTCGAGGTCAGACGTAGCAAAAACAGTTTCGCGGTTCAACAACTGGGCCCTGACCTTCCTTTGGTCCGACTCTGACAGTGCCGACAAATCTAACCTTTCAATCTGCTGCCTCACTGTGCTGGCCTGGGCCTCCTGAACTGCAAGTGTGGCCACGACGCTACCCTGTTGTTCAACCAGGGAAACACCCTCTGGTAGGCTAACAATGTCAGCTTTGCTCAAAATTCCTAGGGAACAACGGGGCTGTAAGGAGAGGTCTGTCTCACCAATATTCACTACTGGCACCTGTATTGTTCACCGTGACCATAGCTGGAGAAATCAACAGCCCTGCAGGTAAGGACTTATTCTGCTCTATAGGTTCAATTAGTGCAGCAACTGAATGTTTACTGAAACGAGGGGAGCATGTGGCAGTTACCCACTTCACAGTACCCCCTGGGATGACAATCGGGTATTCCCCCCTCACCCGGGCTATGCCTGACTGGGCACACCTAGGGTGTAACTGGGCAGCATAGCATTGCTGCAGTGCCTGCCGCCACGATGAAGGTGCTTGTTTTATTACCGGGAGATCAAACAAATTAGCACCATGTTGACTGAACAGCTGCTGGTAACATTCTCTGATAACGTTCATTCCCAAGACCCCTGAAGCCTCTGATAAGGCTCCTGAACTTGGGGGATCTTTCACCACCAGGATACCTCGCTGTGGGACAACCTTACCAAACACTGTCACATCTAACTCTACGTATCCTAAATAGGGTATTTCAAGCCCATTAGCCGCACGTAGTTGTAGCCAGCGGCAAGGTCTAGGGACATCCTGAAAATGCTGAGTAAAGAAACTTTGCGTTACTGTAGTGACCATTGACCCTGTATCAAGCAGAAAATTAGCAGTTACATTTCCTAACTGAACAGTTACCTTGGGGCAAGGGGACACCAAACTGGGCATGAGTTCTGAGAGCCACAAAATGCATGTTAATGCTACTGCTGTCTGGTATTTATGCCTGTCACCAATCAAAGATGGAGGTGCACAGCTGGCTAAACCGGAAGTGTGTCATCCACACTTCCTGGTTACGGCAACTCGGATGGGACTTTTAACCTCCCATCTGAGTGTCGGTTACATTTGCAAACAGAAACGGTGGGGGGGACTTTAAACCTAAATTTACCAGTTGCCCCACTGAACATCCCAAAACAAAATTTCTAACTAAATCCCTGGACATATTTCACAGAAGGACCTGATTGAAAGAAAAAACTCAGAAAGTTATACAACAAGTTACTGTAGACTTTATAGTTAAATACATAAATAGAATACACATAAAACCACAGAAGATAAACCCATAAAATAACATAAAACACAAAAGCCAAAAAGAGATGCTCAGGCCGGAGGGAAGGTCAATGAGAACAGATGTGCTTTCAGTAAGGATTTAAAATGAACAATACTCTGTGCACATCTAATATTAAAAGGCAGACTGTTCCAAAGAACTGGTGCAGCAACAGAAAAAGCTCTGTCATCTCTGCCCTTTAGTCTGGTTCTAGGAACCATCAGGAGCAACTGGTTAGTCGACCTAAGAGATCTGACAGGAGTGTGGGGCTTCAAAATATCAGGAAGATACGGTGGTGCCGTGCCATTTAGACTTTTGAATACAAGCAATAAAATCTCAAACTGGATCCTAAATTTAACAGCCAGTGCAAAGAAGCCAGCACTGGCAAAATGTGCTCACGTTGTTTACTTCCTGTCAGAAGACGAGCTGCTGAGTTCTGAACAATCTGTAAACGACGGAGTAACGATTATTCGATCCCAAAATAAAGGATTTACAATAATCTAGGCGGCACGTGATAAAAGCATGAATAGCCCTTTCCAGGTGCGAATCACACTGACATGGTCATCTAACATGTCGGGCTGACCATAAACAATAATCTCTGTCTTATCCTTATTCAAAAGAAGGAAGTTTTGCCCCAACCATGAATTCACTTCCACTAGACAGTTCAACAGTGTGTTAATGGATCCAGTAGAAGACTGTACAGGTAAATAGATTTGCAAGTCATCTGCAAAACAATGAAAGGAAATACCATACTTCCTAAAAATAGAACACAGCAGAAGCAAATACAAGGAAAAAAGAATTGGCCTCAGGATGGACCCTTGAGGGACCCCACAGCTGAGTGGGGCAGCAGCAGATGAAAACTGGCCCAGGCAGACGGAAAAACTCCTATCTGCTAAATAAGACTGGAACCAGTTCTGGGCTACACCTCTGATGCCAACACACGAGTCAAGACGAGATAAGATCTGATGATCGACCGTATCAAAGGCTGACGTCAGATCTAACAGAATCAGGGCAGCGGAGCAGCCCCGGTCTGCAGTCAAAAGCAGGTCATTATAAACCCTCAACAATGCTGTTTCAGTACTATGAAACAATTTAAAGCCTGATTGAAATTTTTCAGAAATGCAATTAAGATCAAGGTAAGACTGCAGTTGTTTGTAAACTGTTTTGACAAGAAAGGGAGTTTTAGAAATTGGTCTGTAATTTGAGAGATCAGAGGGGTCAAGATTTCTTTTCTTAATGAGAGGCTGCACCACAGCATGTTTAAAGGCAGCTGGAACGCAGCTAGACCTCAGAGATGAATTAATCAGGTTCAAAACACACGCCCCTATACTATCAAAAACGTCCTTAGATAATCTAGAAGGAATGCAATCCAGAGGGCAGTTTGAGGGTTTCAGGTGCCTCACAATCTCAGTTAAAGATGAGAGACTCCTGTTCAAAACTGTCAAAAGTAGAGTGACAGGACAAAGAGGATGGGGGTGCAAAAGGACAATAAAAAGGTGGCCTAATTGAGGCAATCTTGTTTATAAAAAATGCAAGAAACCTGTCACAGAGCATCTGAGAGGGTGAGATGCTGCTGGAGTCACACGGGTTTAAAAGGGAGGTAAGAGTCTTAAAAAAAAAAAAAAACGAGGATTTGACCATTCTGACCTGACATTGCCTGTTATACTTTTTATTTGGGTTTTTTCTGATAATTTAGCCCCTAAGGACAAATAATTGGAGGGTCTGCTCTGCTGGAAATATCACATATTTGCTCACACATCTAAATAATGGAAATCAGGTGTTCCAATCACTTCCACGGCCACAGGTGTATAAAATGAAGCAGCTAGGCATGCAAACTGTTTCTACAAACATTTGTGAAAGAATGGGTCGCTCTCAGGAGCTCAGTGAATTCCAGCGTGGAACTGTGATAGGATGCCACCTGTGCAACAAATCCAGTGGTGAAATTTCCTCGCTCCTAAATATTCCACAGTCAACTGTCAGCTGTATTATAAGAAAATGGAAGTGTTTGGGAACGACAGCAACTCAGCCATGAAGTGGTCGGCAACGTAAATTGACGGAGCGGGGTCAGCGGAGGCTGAAGCGCATAGTGCAAAGAGGTCGCCAACTTTCTGCAGAGTAAATCACTACAGACCTCCAAACTTCATGTGGCCTTCAGATCAGCTCAAGAACAGTGCGCAGAAAGCTTCATGGAATGGGTTTCCATGGTGATCAACTACATCCATCCGTACATCACCAAGTGCAATGCAAGGCGTGGATGCAGTGGTGTAAAGCAGCCGCCACTGGACTCTAGAGCAGTGGAGGCGTTCTCTGGTGGGACCAATCACGCTTCTCCATCTGGCAATCTGATGGAGGAATCTGGGTTTGGCGGTTGCCAGGACAACAGTACTTGTCTGACTGCAGTGTGCCGAGTGTAAAGTTTGGTGGAGAGAGGATTATGGTGTGGGTTTTTTTCCCAGGAGATGGGCTTGGCCCCTTAGTTCCAGTGAAAGGAACTCTAAATGCTTCAGCATACCAAGACATTCTGGACGATTCCATGCTCCCAACTTTGTGGAGTTTGGAGCTGGCCCCTTCCTCTTCCAATATGACTGTGCACCAGTGCACAAAGCAGGTCCACAAAGACGATGCAGAGTCTGGTGTGGAGGAGTTGGACTGGCCTGCCCTGCACAAAGTCCTGACCTCAACCCCATAGAACACCTTTGGGATGAATTAGAGCAGAAACTGAGAGCTAGGCCCTCTCATCCAACATCAGTGTGTGACCTCACAAATGCGCTTCTGGAAGAATGGTCAAAAATTCCCATGAACACACTCTTAAACCTTGTGGACAGCCTTCCCAGAAGAGTTGAAGGTGTTGTAGCTGCAAAGGTGGATCAACGTCATACTGAACCCTATGGATTAGGAATGGGATGTCACTGAAGCTCATATGTGTGTCAAGACAGGTGAGACAATACTTTTGGTAATATGGTGTATCTATCTGACAGCAAAGTAAGCTATCGGACCACTGCTGCTAGAGGTGGAAAAGGTGCTTCAATTAAGAAATTTAAAGTTATGCTCACAATATAGCCGTGGTCAGAGCCGGCTGTGACGTCCCGTATGGAATCAGACTGACTTTGCCATCAATACCACGTGGGTGCCCGGTTGATGCTGTGTTTTAAAGAAGGCAGGACCAGCAGAATGATGAGGATGTTGAGCATCTCGGTGATTATGAGAGAGCCGTTCAGACTGCATGCAAAAATTATTTGTGGTGTGGTGCTACTGCCAGTCTGAATTGAATTATTTATCTATTTGACTGACGTGGGGAAACTGAGCTCCGGGTTGGCGAAGCTCAGTCCTGAGGTGGCGGAGCAGGGCTCCAGTGGGCTCTGGCTCACTTTAACCCCTGGGTGTACCAGGAAATTGGTATCAACAAACATTTTGGGTCACTCCTACTGCAAACTGTGGTTAAACACGTTAACTCTTTTGTAATCAATTAATCATTATTAATGTTAAAGTCCCACACATAGTAAATAACTAGGTGCAGCTCCTTTTGAGGTGGGATAATCAGGAGGGTGGCACACAGTAATGAGAAACATGTACACACATCCTACTAATGTATCTCTGTCTTCAAGATCACTCCTTGATCATCTGTTGGATCCCCGGTGCAGAAACGTGCTTTGCCACACTTCACAACGCCTCTCACACAGGGGCATCCTCAGGGATACATCCTGTTTTGCAGCAGGAGAATTTAATATATTTGAGCTCATACGGTTTTGTCTCTTTCTTAGTTGCCACCAGTTCACCATTGACAAGTTGTCTCCCAAACTCAGTGGCAGCTCACTCGAAAACCAGGTTCAATATTGGTTTGGCTTTTGCCCACTCCCAAGCTTTGAAGGAGAAGCTTGAACCAAAGAGTGATGCAGCCGGCCAAGGGGAGGGACTCAGTTTGAATAGTGTTTACAAACAGAAATGTGTAAACGGCCAAGCCATAGGCATCAATGCAAATGGCATTGGTATTATACTGTAGCTGTGACCTGTAAGAAAAACATGTATTTTCACTTTTTGATCACAACTGTTTGACAATATAACGAGGAGTAAATAAAATTCAAAACTGTTTAGTAAGGATCAGTGATTTCTTTTTCTTTTATATCCTTTTATTCTACAGCAATGACAAAAAAAACATTTTTATGATAAAGTATTTCATACATTTCTACATTTATCAAAAAGTGTATTTGTGTATGCTATTTTAACTGTGTCCAGTCTCACAGGGTTATGTAAATACAGGGTAAAGTCTAATGTCCTTTCCTTGCCTCCAGGGTCAGTGGTTCTTAATCCTGGGCACTGTTTCATTAATCATCTAAACATGCCCTCCATCACTTCCCCTTGACACTTTCTAATACAGGCAGTAGCACCATACATCACATCCAGATGTATGGCTGAGGGGAGGTGCACAGGCAGCAGAGGAAACCAGAAACAAAATACAGCTGCCTCTAAGAAGGCATAATTATCATTATAATATTTTAAATGACACGATCAAATGATATAATAAGGCTGTTCAATCAAAGATTAAACCCATTTAATATGGTTTGTTATACTTACATTAGTTTTGTAATGTTTTTCTGTCATGGTGGGCCACAGAAAACATTAAATGACAACAAGAGATTGTGATCTATAGACTGAGGGCAAATTAAAGGAAAACTCCAAATAGATGACCATGCTTTCATACAGGATTTACTGGCATTGCCTGGGCTCCCATGTCATCTTAAGAGAAAAGGGTGGCTGGAAATCAATACAAAGTTAATCTGTGTGATTATTTCTTTCCTACACCATGATGAAACATTTCAGGCTTCTTTTATAATGACAAAGGCCAATCCAGAGGACATAAAAGGGACATTTAATAAGTTAATGTTGCCCTCCAATTCAACAGCTGCTGCCATGACAGTGCTCCTCACTAACGCCATCAAAAAGACAAAATGGTGGAATATATGATAGAAAAATGGCATTCAGGTTTTTAATAATTTCTGATAATAAAAAAAACAGTTCTTTAAATTTATGTCATTCAAGTTTAAATTTCCTCTGTGTTAGTGTTAGAAAACATTTATTTTTCTGTTCTTGTACTTTACAGAAAAAGGTTTATCCATACATCCATTTACACTGTGGCCATGAATGTCAAGGCAAGATGAGGTTTGTTTTTAACAGATCTTCTTCAGTGGAAAAACAACCTATGAACCCAGAGAACATGATTTATTGATTCAATGATGGTGAAATTCTTAGAGCTTTTTAAGTTATCAAGGCTTAACAGCTTGTTTGACTGCACTCATTGGACCATTCAATGGGAAAGTCAGACGTGCTCATTGCATATCACACACAGTACATAGCCTTCCATTAATGAAGGAAAAAAAAATCAGCTGCCAGTGAAATAAGTTGAAATTGACTAAATTAATAATAAATAAACATTTTTTGAACATCATTTCATTGATTTTGTATTGTGGCTCAACAGAAATATTTAAAAAAAAATAGATTTAAAAAATAAATAAGTATTGAATATTAACAATTTCACACACTTCTCATTCAAGTGAAGATCCCCAAATGTGGGTAAAAAGAAACAGGAAAATCTGGCTATTAAGTAGTGCAAATCTCTTTTTCTATCTATTGCTCAATAAATAGAACGCTATCCACCTCTTAAATACAGATTAACATGTTTTTCATTCTTAGGGAAAATGAACATCAAAACAGTGAAAATCTGGCCATTAAATAGTGCAGATCTCTGAATCTGTATATAATTGCACAATAAACAGAACATTATCAGCCCTTAAACATGTAGATTAACATGTTCATTCTTAGTGAAAATGAACAATACGTTATTCTACACTAAAATACTCCACTTATTTAACGACTAAACCACTGGCTTTAATGCAAGAGGAGAAGCTTTTCAAGTCTCTTGTCAGAAAGTCTGTTCCTCTTCGGAGAGAAGACAAGCTTGCCCAGGCTGAACAGTCTTTCAACAGGTGCGCTAGATGGCGTTGCAGTATTATAACGTAGTGACATTTTCTTGATGAGAGAAAATCCACAAAGAGAGTTGAAGTTTTGTGCTGAACATTTAATATAGTCTGTCACTTGGTTTTCTGCTGAAGAGGAGTTGTCCTCCTCATCCTCCTCAAAGGAAAAGAAATCATTCTCTTTGGCTGAACCTGTGTGATGTGAGGATGTGTTGGTACCTGGCTGTGGTTCTTCTTGGACAATTCTCTGGCACTCTGCTAGCAAACTTGCCTTGGCCTTGTCCTTTAACTCCTGTAACCGCAGCCAGTGAAGTTTGAATTTTGGAAGAGTTACGGTAGCAATCTCTTTATTCTCCAGGACGTCAGCAAATCTGGTTTTGATAGCCTGGAATGATACATACAGTAAGAATAATCCCATTAAACCTATGTACCCACACAAAATAGTGTTATTTGTAGTTGTACTTAGTATTACTGTATGAGTATCACAGCACTGATCAGTCACTTATTAAATAATGAAATATTAAATTCAAGCTCTTACCGTGACTATGACGTCAGGAAGGTCCCTCAGTATTTCCAGGCCACTTTTAAGGGCTTCTGTCTTCAGGATCAATGTCTCTATTGTTGGGATGAGTGTACCATTAAAACAGTTGTCTTCTCCCTGAAGTATATCTAAGGCAACTGTTAGGGGCTTCATCGCAGAACAGTGTAGTACTCCTTTAGAAACTGGTGTTCCCTTTCCGTTATCGCTGTCAGTCCTAATTTGGAGGGGATGGTGTGACTGTGACACCATCAGCAACTGGATATCAACAATGACCATTTTGAATGTGCACTATGGCTGATTCAGCAAAGAACAGAACATAATGGGATGAAGCGAGCAAAAGAAAGAGGAAAAGCTGCACAGCAAGAGATAAGACAAGGGCCGACTTTGGATTGACTTTTACTAGCTGGAGAGAACTCAGATGAGACAGGATGCAAGCTGGAAGCAGAATTAAGCTTGATTAGAGGAACAAAAGTATAAAAAAATATATATCCTTTTGTAGTCTGACAGATTGTTGTTATGCTTTGCTAGATTTCTGCATAGCTTTAACACAGTTAAGAATGATTACAAAATTACTGAAGTTTCCTTTAATGGAGTGAACTTGCAGGATCTTGTGTTTTAACTTGATATATATGTGAGATTGTCACTAATTCCACCCCTCATTTCTTTTTTATTTGGTTTGAAATTCAGCTTAGCCTGTAACAAGTCACATAGCCGAGACAGCTTACTGTCTTTTTTGTTGTTTTTCCAGATGAAAACCAGGTAGTGTCCAAAAAAGCTATTAAAGGCAGATCAATATGCCTACAACTTTTTCTACTTTAGTTTCCATTTCTTGAAATGGAAGCTAACTGTGACCTGCTGGATGACAAAAATCCATTTTCAGCTCTTACTTAACTGATTGGGTTGTGGACAAGACCTGATACTCAGTCAGAGTAAGACCTATCTGACTCCAGTGTTCCCATTTCAGCTGTCTTAAAATCCTTTGTAGTCCAAGGCCGCTTTAAGAGAAGGAAAGACTTTTCCTTTCCTTTTTCACTTTTGTGAATGCAGTTATTAAACAAGGCTGTTTTATTCTGCAGAACATCACTCACAGTTTTGTTTTGGACCCCCCGTCTTAGAGCAAATCACAAAGAGGACACAGCAATACATCAGACAGATTAAACTCCTTCAGGAGCCCCCACTTCCTCCTTTTTCCTCACCGCTCCAAATATTGAGGGAAAAAAAATATTTATTTGATTATTTGATGAGCAATAACGAATGATAAAGCCAATCAAACAGATATTGGCTGAAGCATACACTTATGATGCCAACCTGTTTTACATAAACATCTTACACAAGCAACTCAACTACTTCATGGGCTTGAGAAGAAAATACTGAGCTGAAGAAACAACAAAATTTTCACATCAAAGATGCAAATACATAAAATAAAATTTTGCAACATTACAACCAAACAAAACCAAAGTTGCTGAAATGTCATTACTTCTGTTCTTCATATTTGATTTATATATCTTTCTATTACTTTATTTTTAAACATGCTTTTAATGGGAAAAGTGAATTACAGCTTTTATATCATCATCATATTTGTTCCACAAATCAACGCCTGTAACAGAAAGACATCTCCTTTTCATGTATAGTGCCAAAAGTATTCGCTCACCTGCCTTGACTCACATATGAGCTTAAGTGACATCCCATTCCTAATCCAAAGGGTTCAATATGACGTTGGTCCACCCTTTGCAGCTAGAACAGCTTCAACTCTGGGAAAGCTGTCCACAAGGTTTAGGAGTGTGTCTAATCCATCCCAAAGGCGTTCTATCGGGTTGAGGTCAGGACTCTGTGCAGGCCAGTCAAGTTCCTCTACACCAGACTCTGCATCCATGTCTTTGTGGACCTGCTTTGTGCACTGGTGCACAGTCATTTTGGAAGAGGAAGGAGCTCCAAACTGTTCCCACAAAGTTGGGAACATGGAATTGTCCAAAATGTCTTAGTAAGCTAAAGCATTCAGAGTTCCTTTCATTGGAACTAAAGGGTGAAGTCCAGCTCCTGAACCCCCCCCCCCCACACACACACACACACACACCCACACCCCCCCACCCCCGCACACACACACACACACACACACACACACACACACACCATAATACCCCCTCTACCAAACTTTACACTAGGCACAATGCAGTCAGACAAGTACAGAACTGTTCTCCTGGCAACCGCCAAACCCAGACTCCTCCATCATATTGCCAGATAGAGAAGAGCGCTTTGTCACTCCAGAGAACGCCTCCACTGCTCTAGAGTCCAGTGGTGGCATGCTTAACAGCACTGCATCCGATGCTTTGCATTGCACTTGGTGATGAATGGCTTGGATGCAGCTGCTCAACCATGGAAACCCATTCCACGGAGCTCTCTGCAAACTGTTTTTGAGCTGATCTGAAGGCCACATGAAGTTTGGAGGTCTGTAGTGACTCTGCAGAAAGTTGGCGACCTCCATCAGTTTACATGGCCTACCACTTTGTGGCCAAGTTGCTGTTCTTCCCAAAACACTTATATATCTGATAGTACAGCTGACAGTTGACAGTGGAATATTTAGGAGCAAGGAAATTTCATGACTGGATTTGTTGCAAAGGTGGCATCCTATCACAGCTCCACGCTGGAATTCACTGAGCTCCTGAGAGCCACACATTCTTTCACAAATGTTTGTAAAAACAGTTTGCATGCCCAGGTTGTTCATTTTATACACCTGTGGCCATGAAAGTGATTAATCCCATCATCAAACAAAAGACTTTTTTTATTCTTTAGTACTGCTATATGCAGAAAATAAAGTAACTTTTGTTTTATAAATTAAAGGCTAAAACCAAGCCAGCAATCCCAGGGTAGTCCAGGACAAAGACCTGAATTGCAGCTTCACATTAAGACAGTTGTGAAGTCAGCCTGTGAGGACTGGATCAACCGCATTCTGGAGTAAACTACGGCCATCTGAAGGACTTTAGGAAGACATGTAAGGACAGAGTTTCAGTAGTCTGGTCTACTAAAGATAAATGCAGAATTCCTGGTAGGACACCTTTAATCATATATATGTTCTAGAAGTGTTAAAAGTAATGTGATCAAATCAGGATCAATCTTTTGATGGCCCTAATATATGTATACAGTACATATATATATATATATATATATATATATATATATATATATATACTGTAGATAGATACTGTAGATAGATGTAGATATACAGTATGATAAAGATCTATTACCCTTAGATCATACTGACTCACTTTGATTTAAAAAATGAATATGACACAAAGGTTTTTCTGGCTAAACTTTTTCTGAAGCCAGCTGGTAGAGAGAATATGTTGTGAGAGAATAGAACAGATTAAATTTAAGCCACTGAAACCCTATGTCAATGATTTTGTTCAACAGTTGTCTTTAGTTTCTGTCAACAACTCAGCTACAGCGCATTCTGGGCGTACATGAACCCTGATTAGGAAAAGCAGCACAGCCTGTGTTCCACCATGTTTGAAGATTAGCCTGTCACCTCTTAGGTGGGTGAAAAAGATGCTGAATGCAAAAGCAAGCACGAGTAAAAAGGAGTGAATGAGTTAAAGTGAGACAAAGTGTTTTCAGCTGAATTAATTCTCATCCATTACAGCTGAGACCACGCACAGACAAACACAGGCTTCCACACATGTCGCTCTGCAGCTGCATGTTAAACCTAAATGCTTGTAAAAACCAAAACCAATCAAATCTCCACCTGGGTGAGAGGGCAGGTGCTCAGCTGCGGTTGGCAGCTAATTTGGTTGTGTGTACTTGTGCATGGGAGTGTACAAATGTCTGTGTTGGAGTAATAAAGTGTGAAATCCACTTCAGCCGTCAGCCAGCAATCCCACACGTAATGAGTTGCCAGAGTCGGGTCATCTGCTGAGCAGAGGGCTTTGATTGGTTCCTGTGACCTGGCTAAAAGGTGGAAACCCATCACACATGTACACTCTCAAACACAAATCGACTTCATTTTCACAAGGCCGGTGGTCACTAGTTCCTGTATTAGTTTTTGTCCCACAGTTTGAATTAGTAAAAGTGCTCTCTGTAGTACTCACAAGTACACTTGTTTTCTCTGTCTGCATTTTAAAACTGGACTTCTTTAGTTTTGAGAAGACTTTGTATTCATTTCTCTCAAAGAGTTTGAGGAGTGGAGGAGCCTGCAGGGGGCAGTGTGGCTCTGTGGTGTGCCGTGACTAACGGGGAGAGACTATCAAAGATGGAAATACAGTACCCTCACCTTATACTTTGCCCCTTTAATGGTAGTCTCACACTGTGCCTCCTGCTGTGCCTCACTCAAGCGCTTATCTTTAGAGAAGAACTTCTGGGTGTCTCTCACCTCTCTTTGTTGCTGTAGAGAGATTTCAAAAGTGTTTTTCCCTGTGAAAGGACATTCAAGGCGTTCAAGGGACCCAAGGACTCCACAGTAAACACAAACGAATGTTTGTCACTATATTGATAAATACTATAATACAATACGTCCTCCTGTGATGATTTCCATTAACTTTCTCGCATGCATCACGTATCAGCAGAGCATGCAGCTGTCTCTTCCTGTGCTCAGCTATATTGCTCAGTGTTGTGTGTTTGACATGCACTCGACTCCCAGTTGGCTTTTTTCTGACAGTTGCAGTGAAAGAAGCGTGGAGGAGTAGAGTCACATGAAGGGCAGAGGCATGAGATGCAGGATGGGACTTGGTGCTGTGATGTGCATCTGTGACAGATGTGCATGTAGAACGCATGTCAGGGGTGTGCACGCACCGATGACCAGCTCAGCCAGGTGAACGCATGTTCACTGTGTAGTGTAACCCTGAAGTCATTCCTTCATGCATGACTTAAGCGATGGTCATGGACAGGTATATATTATCTTTTCTAGGAAGTACTCATTCTTACATTTAAGTATAGGCATAAGGGGCTAATCTGACATTTAGAGGAATGCGCATATGCGGAACTTATAAGAGAACAGTCAATGTCTTGATGTCTGCATTTTAAATGTAAATACAATACACTGAAAAGAAGAGGAGCAGCTTACCTGCCTGTGTAACAGTTTTAGACTGATTATATATTGCGTTATTTTCATGAGATTTATTTGTAGGCAGAATTTGCACCCTTTCATTTCTACTATTTGTTCTTAGCTAAACTAGACAGCCACTCACAGAAGCTTCATGCTTGCAGATATAAGAGAAGTGAAGTATCAGTTTCATCTAACCCTTCATGTGCAATTTCCAAATACAGTATGTCAACTATACCTGGTGCGCATTTTCTTTTTAAGATAGTTTCTATCCAATCTCAAACATCAGCTGCTGTGATACTGAAATAATATATCTCATCCAGTGCTAGAAATGCATCCTCTCTTTTCACTTTAGAAAATCTTGTTTTAGTGAGGCAGTTCATGTCAGAATGTTTTTTCAACTACTTTTTGCCACTTCTGTAACACTGTAACCTCACTGGACACTTCATCTGTTGACATTCAGGTATGCGTCCTGAACAGTTGTAAACCTTGCTGGCATGTTGAGGCGCTCTTGTTTGTGTTGCGGCATATTGACTGAAGACAAACAAAAGAGAAGCAATATAATGACCCAGTCTAATGAAAGCATGTCCTGCACAGTAATTAAAACTACCGGGAAGTAAATGAATAGCTATGAAATTGATGTGCCTGGATCATCTTGTAAAGGTCAGAATGCTGAGGAACTTCCCTCTGAGCCCAGGCTTCGTTTGGATTAAAAAAGTCTTTTTGTAAAAAAAAAGCAAAACAGCTTTAAGTGTGCTGACCGAGAATTGTGTTTTGTGATTTTTTTGCTCATCAGTAATCAGCTGCAAGAACAATTAATTGCTCACTCAATCAGATGAGCTTTGTTACAGTAAGTATTACTCATTACATGTAATACTAAATATAAATCCTTGTATCATTCAAAGGTTTTTTTCAAATGAAATTTTAATGAATTTTCTATGCAAATCATGCATCCTACAATATGTCTAGAATGAGAGTGCATTTTTGATTTCAAAGGAGTTTGGACTCTATAAAATGTAAAGAAAACAAATTCCAATGATTTACAAATCTCATAAACCATTTTATTTGTTTGTTTGTTGCACAGGAGAACCTAAAAAAAAACTACTAAATGTTGAAAGTGACATTTTACTGTTTTGTTATAATATAGTTTAGTTGATTTCACATTTTATTAAAAGCTCATCTTGAATTTGATGGCAGCAGCATGTCTAAAGTTGGGAGAGGACCAGGTTTACCACTGTGCAGCTCCCCCTCATAACCTAATAACAGTCTGTAAACATCTGGGAGCTGAGGAGACCAGCTGGACCTTTGGGAAAGGAATGTTGTCCCAAAGGTCAGGATTCTAGCTGCTTAACTGTCCCAGGTCTTGTTTGATGTGTTTTTCATGATCCACCAAATGCTTTTAGTTAGTGAAAGCTCTGGACTGGAGTCCAGCACTCGGACTCTTCCTCTACAAATCTATGCTGTTGTAATAGATGTGTAGTTTACAATTGTCCTGTTGAAACATACACAGGGTTCCCTGGAAAAGCCACCGTCTGCGTGGGAGCAGACACTGCTCTAAAAGCAGCATTTACCTCAACAAGCACGATGGTTCATCTCTTCTTTCTTTTTTTTTTTTGCTTTTTGAGCACTAGTGGCCTTTATATGACAGTGTATGGTGACAGGAAAGGGGCAGAGAGAGTGGGGAGTGACATGCAGCAAAGGGACCTGGACTGGGAATCGAACCGGGGCCAACTGCGCTGAGGAACTGTAGCCTCTGTTCATGGGGCGGCTGCTCAACCAACTGAGCTAATCACCGCCCCCATCTCTTCTTTCATGTAGAGCAAAACCCTCAAAATAACATATTTTTGGTGTTTGCAACAATGTGTTAATATCAAATAAATCCCAGATATATTTAATAAATAGCCTCCAATATTTTAAAATCTTAACAATGATCTGCTGAAATCATGCGACCCACATGGGGTCCAAACCATCCAGTTTGAAAACCACTGCTGTGTCCGACAGACTGAGGAAATCTGAAGACTTATTTGCATGAAAGAGTTCTAACCTACAGTTTTGGATGACGGGGCACATTATGTTTGCAAACAAGGATTTCTGGAAATGTTTTCAAGTCTATGTGATGATTTTCATTAGAAATCTGATTATTTTCAGTGCAGTGCTGCCTGACAGCCACATCAGTGTTGATTTTCAGTTGTGTCCCTACCCAAAAATTGCTCCAGATTTTCAGAATGTTTTCATGATATTTTGTTCTGTACATGATAAATCATGAAAGTTTTCTTTTTTTTATCTTGACAAATAATACTCTTTCAGCAGATTGCTGAACCTGTGCTCATCTTTACCTCTGAAAGACTCCACCTCTCAAAGGTGCTCTTGGAGAGATCATATTACTCACCTTTTGCCAGCTAAACTAATCTTAACCTATTTAGTTGCAAACGCTGTTCCTCAAGGTTTTTATTTATACTGAAAATGATTTTTTTCCTACTTTTTTTTATTGGCCTGGCTCAACTTTTTTGAGACATGTTGCTGCCAAGATATTCAAAATGAGGATGAAAAGTGTCTCACTTTCAACATTTGATGTTTCCTATGTAATATAAAAATCAATTAATCACAAGATTTAGAAAGTATTAGATTTTGTTTTTTTGATTACAACTTTTTGAGAATCAAGATTTTATTTTTAAATGAATAATGCAACACTTACCTCACTGGTTTTTTATGTTAAATACCTCAAATGTTTATTAGTAGTGTGATTGTATGTGTTAATGCTCCATACACTTCCATGCTTTTTCACAATTTAGTTAAAATATATTGTTTAGTACAGGATGACAAAACAATTTAAACTTCATGATATAATATAACAAATGTGTGTGAGATTGACATGAGAAGAAGACATAAATGAGTAGACATACAGTGGGAAACATTTAATAATCTTTGACAGCCCCTGGAGATGAGATATTTCATATTTGCTGGAAAGATACAACTGGATGAAAGTGAGAGAAAGCAAAGTAGTGAGTTCAGAGAGGGATGGGTAAAGGGCAGTAAAGTGGAGAGGTGAAGAGAAAGATGGCTGGATGTAAGAAAGGAATGTTAAACCTCATGTTGTGTTTCCCTCAGGGTATGGCATCACTTTTCTTTAAGATCACTGTTACGCTGTCCACACCTTGTGAGGGAGCTGGGAGGGAGTGCCCGCAGGTGTCCCTGTTTGTAAATGTATAGGAACCCATTCGAGTGTAGGCCTGTGAATGCAGGAGCAGACATGCTTACAATACTAATGAAGTGGTTGTTAGTTTTCATGATATCTGCTTCCACTTCTGAGCAGTTTGAGTCCCTGTTTTGCATTTCTCTTTTATTTGCTTTCTTTTCATGTGAGGCTCATGAGAGTACAGTGTGTCCACTCCTCCACAGTGTGATGCTGGATAATTGTATGTGATTACAGGTGCACACAAAAGACTGCAATCCCAAAAGTCTTCCTTGCAGCTCTCTGAGGCCAGCTGTGATCCCCTGCAGTCATGCTGGACACATGAGGAGCAGGCCAACATTAGACGAGGCGTAACTCCAGATTAACTGTTGGCTTTGTTGCTACAGGGATGACACATGGCAGGGGCCAGAGGAGCTCAAGCACACACATGCTCAAAGAAAGAAAAACAAACAAAAGAAAAAATATTAAAAATTATAGACTCATCCACTCACAGACAGCATGAGCCTCTCGTTTAGGATTTCTCTCCCTGCCCTGTGCATGCAAAGCCCTTGAAATTGTTGGTTATTTTTTCCCTTTTCTTACTTCAATAGCTTTGCCGTTCTGCCTTCTCTCTCGTTTTTCTTCATTCTCCTTCCATAAAGGAGTCCTGAAAGCCTAGACTGTGATTTTTCACACCCCTTCCTATCTGCTCCACACACTATAAAAGGATCCCCAGTACAGCGATCCGCCCTCTCTCCCACTGGTGTTACACTTATCCCTATATCCCTCCCTGCCTCTTTGAGTCCTGTACAGGTGTGACCTAACTCCTTACAATTCCCTCTTCATTTCCTTACCCGCTCCCATTTTTCACATGAAAGGCTTCCTGCTACCCTCAGCTCACCCTCATTCCCACTCTTTCTTCTAAGTACACCCTCACCCATCTCTTTTAGCCCCAGGAGATAGCTTGGATAACAGGTGGAGCCACCGCTTCTGGTGGGGGTATCAAGTTTCTATTAGCCTGAAATGCAAGAATGCAGCATCATCCTGGGCTGGAGTGAAACTTAACAATAAACCTTATGTACACACACAGGGAGAGGCTCAGGAACCAGTGTGGCCACTGTAAAGGGTCTGAAAAGTGAATTAGAAAAGTACATTTCTATTTATTCAGTTTCTTAGCCTTTAATGTTTTGCCACCCGAGTACATTTTTCTCACAAATGTAAAGGAAACAAGAGAGGGCAGAAAACAAGGTCAGGAAAGGCAAAGAAAAAAAAATCTTACACAAGGATAACTTTATCCATTCACTGAATTTACATTACCTGCCAACCGATGAACTTTTTTAACTTTACCTCAATGTGGTCTTTGTGTTATTTATAAGAGCAACAAAAAAGGGCATCTGACTGTCCCAAAGGGTTACTCTGCCTAACAGAGGATGTGCAGCTATATGAAAGAAAAAAGCACATCAATCTGAGAAGAGCTATAAAGCCATTATTTAACAATGTAGAACCCTTTATTCTACAATCAGAAAGTTTATTCACAAGTGGAAAACATTCAAGACAGTTGCCAATCTTCCCCAGAGTGGATGTCCCAGCAAGTTCACCCAAAGGTTAGATTATGCAATGTGCGGAGAAACTGCACACTCTTACTTCTAAGACTCTGCAGGCCTCAGTTAGCATGTTGAAGGTTAAAGTTCATGACTGTATAATTAGAAAAAGACTGTACAAGCTTGGAAGGGTTGCACAGAGACAGCTTATTCACCCCTAAAGTAAGGTGGCAGCACAGCTATAGGTTAATCAAATTTCCACTGAAGCTAACCAAAGACTTTTGGAATAATGTCCATTGGACAGACAAGACCTAAATTGAGATATACTGTCATAAACCACAGCATCATGTAAGTTAAAAAACAACACAAACACCTCAAATCAACTGTCAAGGACACGGAGGGCTATTAATGGGCTTCACTGCAAAAGCTCAAATCTTAGCAAGTACATTTTTCTCATTTCGAGTCAAAATATCTCATCACACTCAAAATAAGACAAAATTACTTAAAGAGAAACATTTCAGTGTAAGATCTTGTTTTAAGGTAATGCATCTTATTTCAAGAAATCTTATCAAAGAAATTTTGCTTGTCCCATTGGCAGATTTCTTTGCTTATAACAAGCAAAAAAATCTTGGCCACTCTTAAAATAAGTAAACAAAGATTTATTTATTTCTCTCTCTCTTTTTTTTTTTTTTTTTTTTGCTTGCAATAAGCAAAAAAAAAAAAAAAAAAATCTGCCAATGGGAAAAGCAAAATTTTCTTGATAAGATTTCTTGAAATGAGATGCATTGATGGAACAAGATTTTATATCTTACTGAAATGTTTCTGTTTAAGTAATTTTGTCTTATTTTCAGTGTGATAAGATATTTTGACTCAAAATGAGAAAAATATACTTGCTAAGATTTGAGTTTTTGTAGCATAGGACCTGGACACCTTACAGTTACTGAGTTGACTGTGAAATATTCTAGTTTAATGTAAGGGTCATCTATTTGGCAGACAAAGCTTAGGTGAAACAGTATCGTGCAACAGGCAATGATCCAAAAATGCAGCCGATCTACAACAAAATGACTGAAAAAGAAAAGAATCAAAAGGTCACAATGATCCAGTTAAGGTTCACACCCTAACCTGATTAAATTGCTGCTAAACCTTACTAGAACTGTGTATAAACAAATACCCAAAATTTCAACAAACTGAGGCAATGTTGTAAAGAATAAAGAATAGTGAACCAAACTTCCCTCATAACCATGTGTGTCTAAAGAAGGGGTGCCCAAATCCTCAAGAGCTACTATCCTGCAATTCTTAGAGCACACCTCTTCCAGCACACTTGATATCAGTAAAAATATCAGTATCAGTTTATTTAACCGATATTTTTACTAATGAAATCTTGCAAGATCTTGTTCCATCAGCGATGGTCCAGCATGTAGAAAAGTCCCTGTTATTCTGGAATAACTTCATATCCCAGCATTCCTTTCAGAGTCATGTGACTACAGTGCAGCTGCTGCTGCTACAGACTGACTTGCTTTGAAGCTGCTTATAATATGTCTGGTTTTAAAGGTTGAATATGGAATACGGACAGAACAGCAACATCGCGTGTGTCTAGGTTGTAGTTGCAATGGCAGAAAAACAACTTCAGCTGCTGGGATGCCAGGCTCACTGCCGATACGCAAGTGACCAACAGTCTGCAGCATGTCCAACAAGTAACGTAGAGGAGTTTATAACCGACAGCTAACGTTAGCCATGTTAGCAAACAAGCTAGCTTACCGATCCAGGAGAAAAGTCGCCATTTCCGTGTTTTACTCCGTGAAAACGTTTATGTGGGTCCATTTAGTGAAGTCTTCACCTAAATTTCTCCAGGTTTTGCTCTTCTCAGGTCACTCCTCCTCAGAAACAGATAACAACATCTCCAGGGCTCTGAGCAGCTGCTTCACTGGTCGTCTCTACGGTTTTCCCCTGTACAAGCCTGACTATGACCGAAATATTGTTTCCACACACAGATCGTATTTGGCAACCTGCAACGGCGGCGTGTATTGGCTTATAGACGTAAATAAAATGCCATTATCGAACCCGTAAAAATTTATTCTATAATTATTTTTAGGCTAAATATAATTTTTCTGGAAAATGTTGTACTTTCATTCTGCACACCCCCAAACGACCTGTGGAGGTATTATTTTTGAAAAAATATAGCTTTTAATAAAAATGTTACATATTCAACCTTTAAGTTGTTGGTTAAGTTACCAAGTTCTCAGTAACATTATAATTAGTCACACGCTGCCTAATACCTGCTAGTATCTGATATATGGCAGCCAGATGTCCAACATGAACTCCTCTGGCTGAGTTAAGGCTATCCGGGGATTTTTGCTCTTTGAGCAGAATATAGTTATAGAGAGATACAACCTCACAGTTGGCTGCATATATCAGTATTGGTTGATATCGTATCAGAAATTAAGAGTTGGACAATATCGGATATCGGTAAAAAAAGAAAAAAGAAAAAAAAAAGCCAATATCGTACATCCCTAGTAGTCTAATAGCATCATACTCAGAACAGTTACCCTGAACAACTCCTGCTAAAAGTGGTTGTATAAGCTACTGAGTCAAAGTTTACACTTGATATCCACACACTGCTTCTCTTTGTCGGCTAGGCAAATAAAAAATACTGTATAGTGTCTCTTTTTATAAGTTAGGATAAAGCTCCTGTGCAGACAGGTGATTTTTATTGCTCACTGATATGATATTGGCATTTGAGCAGGGTGTACTTCTTTTTCATATAAATGTACATGGTATTGAGTTGAATACTCAGTGGCTCAACGGGGCACAGATGTTACAGCTGGATTAATAACCACCATCACTTATACAATGATGGAAGAGCTCTTTCACTCCTCCATAAAAAGAAGCAAAATAAAAAAAAAACAACCTTGAAATGATAGTGATAAATACTGTAATAAAGAATAACAACAAGCATTGCAGTCCAAAAGTAACAAGAAAAATCTATTTCTGCTGTTAGTTAGTGTTCCACAGTAATTAAAGCCTTAGCAGACACTTTGCTATCGTGTGCGTCCTTTCAGCTCTCCACGGCTATGACAGGTCAGTTAATGTTGGCTTTATCTCCTCCTACCAATATGACAGCTTGAGCTGCTGGAAGTCGCTCATTAGCTCTGCATGCACTTGTACGTTCTTTCTTTAGTGAGTGCACACACATATACAAACACCCACACACACGCACACACTCATGATGATGTTGATTGCTGGAACAAAAGTCATTAGCCTCATCAAACAGGTGTTAAAAAGACAGGGGACAGCCCCATGTTTGCCTCCAAGAGAATAGAAGAGATTGGTGTCATCGTTCAGGCCGATCACAGAGCCCTTTGTGGAGGTCATATGCTTGTTGTAATGAGTAGTTTGAAGAGGGAGTGGGTGGGCACTGCGTGTGTGAGTGTCAGTTAGTAGGTAATGCCACAGACTGAGTGAAATTTGTCGACTACATGTTGTTAGATGTGAGGAGATAGATCACCATGCTCTTGACTGGTTAGGCGTGCATCTAAGGTGCCCCTACAAGATATATATTTTCTGCACAAATGTGTGTTTGTATGTCTGTAATTATACCATGTTTCTCTCTGGGTGAGAAGCCATAACAGGATGCTTTGGTGATAGAGAGCAATAGATGGATTGAGGGTAGAAAATGCAGTGGTAATTGTACTGGATACACAGGTAATTGGAAGCTAAATTGGCTTCAAAATTAAACCCTGTGAGGGCTCAGTGTGTGTATTGGAACCAGATAGCCCACAGTGTGATTTGATTGTGTGCACATGTGTGTGTGGACACAATTCTGCTGAGAGACAGTTGAGGAAAATATATATACATAAATGACTAATAGGAAATGGACATGTTACAAAACAAGCCCAATGCAATGCAAAATTAAGATCTTACTAAATTATTCCAAACTGCTCCAGGGGTTATTTCAAAACAATCTGTTTTATTAAAGTTGACATTTATTAAAAGTTATTTTTTATTAGCTGTTAGCCATTAGTGTGTGCTGCAGTGAGTTCTTGGAAAACACAAAGAATGTGTGAAACACAGGCCTGACTGTTAAGGTTCAATCTTTCCTCCAGTCATGGATAATAGCCATAAAACATTCTACAAAAAATTTACTGATCAGGATTTTTCACAGATTTTCATCACATTGTACAGTTGTTTAATTAATTTTTTGGTTTTGGAGATGTAACAACAAATGGTCCCAGAGCATGTTATTATGCAACGTTTGGTTCTTGCATCGTGGGGTATATTACTTAGACCTTTTGTTGTTGTAGTTTGTGTCGTGGCTGGTTGGTGTGTAATGCCATTTGTATTTGTAACAGGGCAACAAGAACATTATCAGCCCGGCAGAAACCAAACACATGACTGTTGAGCTTAAAATATCCCTGGGCCAACACACCAGAATCAAATTAGATGCATCCAACAGTTCTATACAATGACTGACTGAGTCAGGTGTGTTGGAGCAGGGGTACATTGAAAACTTGCAGGATTGCAGCTCTTGTAGGACCAACTTGAGTCCACTGGAAAACTGCCCGGGTTTACTTTGCCTTTCACTTGCAGTTGCATGAGAATGAGCAGAGATAAATCTTGGATGGCTTAACTGATGTTTAATCTATGAAGTTTTCTTGTATTTTGTTGCATGAAGACGATATTGTCCACCACCCCTGGTTTCAGGTGTGCTCTCTGTCCCGGATCCATATATCTGCAGTCCAAGATCTAACTCTGGCTAGTGGCCGGTGAGGCACAACACCGAGCTTCATGGCGACCCCAGTGCCTGAAAGCCTCAGTAAAACACTCCTGTCTGCAAAAATAAAATAAAATTCCTATTCTCCTCCGCGACCTGCAGCACAGATGAAATTCTATCTGTGGCGTTTTTATCTGCTTTGAGCAGCCACAGATGGAGATGGCCACTAGTTTCCAAAGTAGCATCAACCAGCTGGTTAATTAAACCCTCAAAAATAAGGTCTGTTTCCTCCAGCGGGTTTGGGTCGGGTCGGTCCACTTTTTTTTGTCTCCACTGGTAAAAACTGGGACGGGTACCCTATCTGACCTGACCCATCCTACTTTTTTAGGGACCCTTCCGTGGGGGTGCTGATCTAACAAAATATGTCGAAAAAATATGTCACCTCTCCAGCATAAAAACAAAGTAGGGATTTGTTTCTGTCTCGTGTGGTCAGGTGTCTGGTGTGCTGCTTTGGTTAAATGACGTTGCACTGCGATGATGTCACGCAGTCACTTAGCAGCGATCTCCAGTTAATATTCCACCTCCAGGGTGAGGGTAGAGTTTGCTGTGGGTATGCAAGGCAAAATCAACATATATGTACCAAAACCCACCTGACCGGGCCCAACCCAGACCCACAGGTGGAGACAGGGCTATATATTCAGAGATCAGAGTGGGCTATACTGTATGCACAACACCACTACTTCCTGAACTTAAGCCAGCTCCTTTGTTTCCTGTCTTATATTACTGGACAAATTGATTAATGCAGGTGTGCCTGACCTCAGTAATCATGACGACAATGGCAAGCCAAGCCAAGCCAACTTTATTTCTATAGCACTTTACAACAGCCTTCACTGAACAAAGTGCTGATCACACATCTGGCAAGACACATCTGGAATAATCAGTTTGTCCAGTAATGAAAGACAGGAAACAGGAAACAAATGTGCTGAAATGTTCTGGTAGCTGAGTTGTGCATATAGCCCATCGGAAACATGAGCCGTGTCTCAAACCGCACACTTGCCTGAGTGCACTGGAATTCAGTGGGTAGTGTGCACTGTGTACTTCATCTGTAGTACACACTGTTGTTGCTAAATGCTGACGCGAATAGAGCACTGCACCTATCGGAAGTGACGGACTAGCATTGACTGCTAATGTGAGCTAACTCTACTAAGCCAGTACAACCGCAACCTCAAACAAATGACTAGATCATAACTGTCATCAGGGAATGAACAGTTGGTCGCATGCCCCAATTTACATTAGTAATTTTGTCTGAATGATTTCATAAACCTTACTTAAACTGGTATAATACAGCCTCTGCTGCAGCAGGGGTCACCGCTGCTTCGCTCCCCGCCATTATTCAGCTCTGAAAACAGTTCAAAAGTCCTGCCTCTTCCGCTATGTCAGCAAGATGGTGTCTGTTTAGTGCGAGAAGTGTGCTTCAGTTTGCACTGCGTTTTTGGCCGTTATTGGGGCGGCATCTGGGTATTTTCAGAGCACTGAGTTTTAGCTTAAAGGTAGAGTCCGAATGCCCCCCCCCCCACACCCCCCCTGGCCACTGGCCTTTTTAAAGCCAGGTTCAAAAGGTATTTATTCAGACTAGCTTTTAACGCACATTAATGTGGTGACATGTTTTTGCACTTTATTTGTATTTATTTGTGTATGCTTATTGTTTCCTTTTATTCTGTTTTATTCTGTTAGTATAACGTAGATTATTTTGGAAAGCACTTTGGTTATCTTGTGTGTTGTAAACGGCTATATAAATCAAGTAGATTGAATGAAGTTTTCACTCTTCTTTGCCATAAATGTTTCATTTTATAAGACTGCATTAATATTTAAGATGATTACTGCTTATGATTACTGAGCAATAAGACAATAAGCAACTACGACTAGACGCTGTTTTTTTTGTATTTGTAAGGCGAGGCAAGTTTATTTGTATACAGTAGCACATTTCATGTACAGGACAATTAAAGGTGCTTTACATAAAACATTTAAGCATAACAGTGGGGTGCAGAAGAAAACAAACAAAAAAGGGAAATCTAGAATAAAATAAGATAAAATGCAAGAAATAGAAATAATAAACAGTTTTTTTTTTTTTTTTTTTTTAAATAAAAGCCGGCTAATATAAATGTTTTTAACCTTGATTTAAAACTGCAGAGTTTCATCAGACCTGCAGTTTTCTGGGATTTGTCAGGGGTGTACAAACTGTGCGCTGCCTCTTCCTGTTTAGTTCTGACTCTGGGAACAGAAATTTGGTCCTAAACCATTCAGTGCTTTGTGAACTAACGGCTGGATTTAGAAGTCAATTCTTTGAAGCCAGTTTAAGACTGGGATTACGTGATCCACTTCTTGGTCTTGGTGAGCAGTGTTCTGGACTGTCTGAGGAACTTTTTAGGAGACCTGCAAGGTGCCGTCTCGCGACGATAAATGAAAGGACCAGTTTTCTAAATCCTGCTGAGACATCAGTCCTTTAATCCTCAATATGTTCTTTAAAAGATAAATGTCTGATTTCACTACTGTCTTAATGTGATACTAAAATTCAGGTCTGAGTCCAGGACTAGTCCCAGATTTCTGGCTTGGTTGTTAGTTTTTAACTTGTAAACCAAATTTTCTGCATTTCCAACATGTAGCAGTATTTTTAAAGGATAAAAAGACTGTGCACGTAACATCTGATTAATCACAATTAATCCAAGCATTTCATGTGATTAATTGCGATTAAAAATTGTAATCATCATTGCCCAGCACTAATTTTTATTTTTGGGTATTTGGCATTTTGAACTGACCTGTTAGAAATATCCTTTCCTGTTCTATATTATATACGCTGCCCCATGTAAACATTACCCCTAACCAATTATATGTTTAACTAATTAATTAAAGATTTAACTAATGAATTAAACGTATTTCTGGATTAAAACATTAAATATTGTGCCTGTTTAGTGAAAATGTGCCTCCAGATTGAGTAATTACAAGTGAACAATCACTTCAATTACTGAACAATAACTGATCAAAAAGTGAACAATAATGAAACAATCTACTGGATAAAATATCATCATCACATTAAATCTTCGTTCTGTGGTTTCTAGCTTTGGGGTGAGTTGTTCCTTTCCATGAATAGTTATTGAGCAATTATGGCGTATCTGATATGAATGGCTGTAAAGAATTTTTAAATTTTCTTTAAACATCATTTCTTTTTTACAGGGTTTATCAAATAAAATCGAGCCTGGTTCACCGGAGGGTAAAATATGAACAACGCACTACCTTGAACATTTTTCTTTATGAAATTTGAGCTCTTTTTTCCAAATTATGATTCAGGTCCGTTCCTATGAATTTATCCCCTGCAGCTAAATGTGTTAAAATGCTGCTTACATCCATTCACATAACATTACTGTAATATCCATGACCTGCCTAGACTGAAACAAGGCAGGTGCTGTATGTGAGACAGCTTTATAAGAGATGTGAACTCTTGGAGGAGCAGCACTGATAGAAAGTCACAGACAGCTAGAAGAGAGAAAAAGCAGAAGTTAGCTAAGTGGCCAATGGGAACATTGTATTTAAGAGGAAAGTAATATATTCCATTTCAGAAATACACTGCTCAAATTCAAAGCCACCGAAAAAGTGGGACAGAGGACTATCTAGAGAAAAGTCAAGCTCACAAACTAAAGAAAGAACAACTAAGAAAGAAAGACTATAAAAAAAAAAGGGTCGTGAAAGTAGTCATGGTATCATAGCAACCAGCAGACATCCAAAATGTAGAGGCGGGTTATCGCTACCTACAAACATGCTGCGACACGCCCAGTGTGGAGGTGAAGAAGGACAACTAAGGGGGGTGGGCAAGGAGGCCAAAAGCCAAGGACTTAAAGACGATTGGATGGGCAGAGTGGGCAGTACAGGTCAACAGGTGCACAGCTGTTTAAATCTTTTAGGTTAGGAAAAGAATCCCAGAGAAATTTGACAGTTGGGTGGTTGTAAACTTTTGCTTTTATGTTGCCAGTAAAATAAAAACCTAAGCAGGTAGATGGGTGACAAGCACTGAAAAGCAGCATTCTACAGCTTGTAACTACACCGGGCTCTTTCTTACATTTTACGTGAACAGAAGCACAATTAAGGACCTGGATCACTACAAGCTGCCACAAGAGCTTTAGTGCTCCTTGACATTTGGAACTTTAATGGACGGGATAAACACCATTCTTCTCAATGCCCCTCCTTCATCTGCAGATTTAATAACAGTTGAAGAAAACACTGATGACACAAATGCCTGTTAAAGTTCTGGGTCTGCTTATCAAAGTCCTATCAATTTGCAATTAAGCTGTTTCTATGTTGACAGACGGCTGAAGCTATAATGGTTTTAAAAATATGACAGACGGCTCTAACATTGATCCGGGTTATAATTGATCTGCAGCCCTTCTCCATTTGACAGAACTGAATTGTGATCTTTAGCTCATTTTTTAAAAACTATTTGACTGTAGCTTTATTGCGTTTGCGTTGCTTTATTGCTGCTGTTTTAGCTGCTGTTGCTATCTTCAGTACCAGCAGGAAGATGTTTTCATTTTTAAAGGAGCTTTGTGAAAAATGGACTTTTATGAGCTCTTAACAATGTTAATGTGTTACCTTCTCGTAAAAAAAGCGTTTTTCTTCATTCATGCATGTTTGAGTAATCTGTATGAATCTACAGTATAGGAATTCTCATTCAAAGCTCTAGCTTCCTTACAACGGCTGCCTTAGAAATGCCTACGTAGAAATCAGTTCTCCAGATTTCCCCAATCATGAAGCACTGAATATGCTTGCACAGCATCGTAGCAAGACGATGTTGCCTCCAGTTTAGAATACAGGGTTTTTTATTTTACTTTATTTATTTATTTACTTTATTTATTTACTTATTTGCTTTTTTCAGCTCTAAATGACAGCAAGCTGGGAAAAAAATGGAGTTGTGTTTGGCGTGGGAATTTATTTGTTGTACCACATGATCGATCGACTTGCCAGAAGTAGTTAGATTTCGTCTTCAGGAGCAGAAAAAACCCTCGGCTTTGTGTGTGAACTTCACTCCTGGCAGATTCATGTAAAGTGTTTTTCTCTGGGATTACTTGATACAATTCCCACAATAAAAACGTCTCATGGATAGACAACACCGGTGAGTGAAACCATATGTGGTACTTCACACTCAACATGAGACTCTTGGTCGAGCGCACAAAGCTCCATAATGGGGTAATCCGTCAACTGGAGTCCGATCATCCATCACTATTTACAAATATAGTGAGTTACGATGCTGGTGTTAGACAAAAATCTGTGAGCCTTCAGAATCTGTTACAGTTCAGGGGTGACATCATGAAATGGGCGTACAAACATGCCAATTGGTCAAGAGCTTCGGCGGTTCAGTGCAGTCAGCTGTCAAATTTTTAACACCAAATTATTCATCTATAGTGGTAAAGGGAACATATTTAGCTTAGAAAAGTTTTTGTTGGCTTTTAGAATGTTTGACAAGCATGATGCAGCTCCTTTAAAAAAAAAACTGTATTTGCATTCTGTTTTTTTCGATGGGTTTCAGCTGTGCGGTTGCATTTTTCAGTACAACAATATCGGTGAAACTCAACAAAATTAGGTCGATTAACGTATGGTGCAAATAAATTCTCAAAGAAATTTTATATTTAAAGGTGATAGCTACAAGTAAGTGGCGCAATAACTTGCTTGCTCAATTAATGTTACAGAACCGGCTAACCTTTAAGTAGCATTAGCAAATGTTTAGCTTACGTGTTAAGGAGGAAAGTAGCAACCTCCACAGGGCTTTTGAGCCCCTTTGCCTTTACCCTCATCGGCCTACCAATGTTATTGGCAAATATTGGCAATAAAATGTGATATCAGGAAATATTGGTATCGGTTTTATAGACCAATATTTTTCAAAACGAAATCTAGCAAGATTTCATTACGAAAAAATTAAATCTTGTGAGATCTTGTTCCATTAGCAACATACCAGCATGTAGAAAAGTCCCTGTTATCCTGGAAGAACTTCATATTCCAACATTCCTTTCAGAGTCATGTGACTACGATGCTGCTGCTACAGACTGACTTGCTTTGAAGCTGCTTACATCTGGTTTTAAAGTGCTGATGAGACGACCTTAAAGGCAGGGGAGGGGATCCTGGAAAAAACGGTTCTAGCAAGCTAAATTAAAAAATTTACACCCCCCAAAACCACGCCTCCAAGAGCACAGGAACGCGTTCACCATAGTTGTTGGCGAACATAACCGAGAACAGCCAAGTGGTTAGTTTGTTAGCTTCCCAGTAAACAGCCGAGGAACCACGTTTCCTAAAAGTGATCATTATCTCACCTCCAACTTCTTCTGTGGTGTAAAACATCCTCACTGCAAACACCAACACATGACTTGATCCACATCTGTTTTTTCTTTTTAAAGGGGAAACTAGACTTTTTTTTACCTAAAAAATTTTTTGGGACCCCCGGGGGAAAAAAAAGGTTTGGGGGGGTATATCCCCCCCCCCCGGGGGGCCTCGGGGCAGGAAAAAAAAAAACCCCTCGGTCCGCGAGGAAAAGGACAAAAAAAAAAAGGGGGGGGGCCGTGTCTCCTCTCTCCACCGCCCCTTCCCTCTATATAAAACAAACCACAGCAAAAAAAAAAAAAAAACCTTATCCCCCCACACCCAAACCACGACCCGGCCCCTAACTACCATAGGCGGAGGGCGGGGGGGGGGCTGGGTGCCGGGGGGAGATTAACCATCAAGCCTAAAATACTACAATGAAAAAAGAAAAAAAAAAAAAATTCTTCTTCCTCCCCCTAAACAAAAAAAAAAAAAAATAAACCCAAGAGAAATCGCACGAAGGAAAAGACCCGATAAAAAAAAAGGAGGGGGGGGAGGGAGGGGGGGGGGCGAGGGAAAAAAAAAGAAAAAAAAAATAGAAAAGAAAAAAAAGAAAAAAAAAAAAAAAAAAAGAAAAAAAAGGGGGAGGAAGGGGGGGGGGGTGGGGGGGGGGGGGGGGGGGGGAAAGGAAGGAAAGGAGGACGAGGGGGGGCCCCGAGGGGTCGGCTTTAAGAGCAAACAGTGGCATAGATAAGAACAGCTAGCAGCCATGTTTGTCTCAGTTCGTCTGGAAGGTGGACACAACTAACGGCAGTCGAGTTTGATGGACATAATAATCATTCAATCAACAAGCATGGGCTATTCGCAACCCCGCAAAAGGATGAGTGTGTGTATTTTTCTATATGGTTGGGTTTATGTAAGGAGGTACTGAAGCTCCCTTACACTTTGCAAATTAAAACTTAAAAACTAAATTAAACAGAAATAAAGAAAATGTTAAACTCAAATTTGAGATTGTGTTTTATTGACAGTACTTCTTACTTTTGATACTTAAGTACAGTAAATACAAGCTACTTTTTTACTTTTACTCAAGTAATATTCTAGCAGGCGACTTTCACATTTACTTGAGTCATTTTCCAGCAAGGTACTTTTACTTTTACTCAAGTATGGCTTTTGGGTACTTTATACAACACTGCTTACAGGTAATAAGAAGGTTATGGTCGCCTCCCAAAGTGTTGCTGCAGAAGTTTTCTTTTAAATCCATTTGTTTGTTAACCCAGACCTGACTGCTCAGCAGTCACTCTCCCACTCACAGTTGAATCAGACAGGGAGGGGGAGGGTGGGGGGGAGTGAAGCGGACAGTGCATAGACCGTTAGGAGAGGGGGGTGGCTGTTTACTTGATAGTGTGCTCTAATTGGAGCAATTGAATTACGTAGAATGATAGAACTACGTAGAATAATAATCTGCTGTCTGATTCAACCGTTTCTGAACAGAGATACAATCTGACTGAATGAAACAGGAACTTTGATACTCATTCTGGACATTCACATGGCCTCATCAGTGCACAACAGATCATATTATACCCCCAAACCCCAGAAAAGTTCAATTTGATGTCATGGCACCTTTAAAAAGCACTATGAAGCCATTGACTTCAATGTTAAATGAGCTGAGAACGTTCTCTGGCAGACGTCACGTCCAGTTTCAGCTAACAGCGCCACGGTCAGATGTGCTGACATGCAGCAATGTTTTCTAATAACTCATCTATGCAGCTGCGCTTGTTTTGGCCTATAAACGTTTTGGCCTATAAAATGTGGCGAAAAATATCAAAAACGTGTCATCAGCACTTTAAGTTGTTGATTAAGTTACCAAGTTATCAGAAACATTTTAATTAGCCACATGTTGGCTAATACCTGCTAGTTTCTGATATATGGCAGCCAGATGTCCAAAATGAACTCCTCTGGCTGAGTTAAACGGCAAAGGCTATTTTGGGATCTTTGTTCTCAGAGCAGAATATAGTTGTATTTCTTAACATCCGAGAGATACAACCTCACATTTACCTGCATTGGTATCGGTTGATATCAGACATCGGAACTTAAGAGCTGGACAATATCGGTAAAAAAGCCAATATTGAACATCCTTTGTTGGCATGGTAATCAGATGTAAATATTTCCTTTTTTTAGACCCGTAAAAATGTATAAAACAATTAATATATGCCTTTATTTTATTTTATTGGTGGGGGGGATTAATACTTTTATTCTGAAACCCCTCTTGACGTTCTGTGGATATACTGTACTATTTTTTTAAATTATTGTTTTGATGAAAATATTGTAGATATCACCTTTTAAGTTTTACTTTGCAAGGGAAGGATATCTGTTGCTTAAACTCAACTTTTATTCTTTTGATTTCTTTTTAAAGAATGAATAGAGAAATTATACTGGCAAAAATGACCAGATTCTTCTTTTCTCCCGTGTTTCTTGTATGAAGCCCATAATTTGTTATACACATATTCACTGTGGATAAGAAAACAAGAGATTTATTACGTTGTGATTCAGATAAGAAAAGTCTGAAGTTTGGCTCCATAGATTTAGCAGTCTTCTCATCGAAACCCCAAGCAGCATCATGGTCGCTGATAAAAACACTGCATTGGAATTGAAAACCAACCGCCAAACGAGCCTCGATAGGAAGATAAATGGATAAACTGGGATGAGGATGCTTGAGGGGAGTGCATTCAGAACACTTGCACGACATAAGGAGACTATTTGGACACTAGGGATGGAAAGGTTGTCTCAGAGGATTTATTCAGGCAATAAAAGATAAGGTCACTGTGTTGTAGGCTTTAATATTAATGTGCCATTTAACGACCCTCACCATGCGAGAAACTAGGTTATCAGTAGTACTAAGATATAGCTCCAGGCACTTATTTTGTTATATGCGCGACTGAACTGCCAGTGGTATATTCCAGTTTCTCCATTGGTCAAATACGTAATCTATAGCCAAATAATAAGGCTATAGTTAATTTGTTTCTCTAGAGTAAGCAGGATGACAATATTCCCTGAGTCGACTGCTTTTATTTTATACTTCTGCTAACTTTATGGAAACTGTTTTAGGAAGAAAAATCACCCACATGCGGCTCTGAGCAAGGATTAGGGGTTTTGGGAGCACTGTAAACTAGGGTCTCGGTGTTGGCATTTCACCCCGCCCCCTGATTCGGACTATCCAATAAAATAAAAGGGAGCAACCGGTTCGACCAATCAGCATCGACGGATGATAGTGAATGGAAGTTTAGTTTTAGAGTTTGGAATACACCGAGGGAGACACAAGAGGAGAGAGTCTACGGATACTGTGCATGTAATAGTAGTTTTAAAGTATGTTTAAACCAATTTATATCGGTTGCTTTCTTTTATAAAACACTTATTTACGCGTAGGCTGTTCAACTACAAGCCCTCTCTCTCCCCCAACCGTGTCGAGGAGAGGAGGGTGGCAGGTGTTCAGTTGAGGGAGACGCATCGTCTCAGACGGCTTCCACAGCCTCAACAGGGTGCCGACACGGAAAAAAACGGGTCTTTTTCCCCCCCTCTCTTTTTTAAGGGTTGCTTACTGGAGATAAACACTTCGTAAGTACTACTGACAATAAGACGCTTTTGAATTCGTATACAATTCGTTGTATACTCTGGTTACTATTATCTGTGACCGTTGAAGACTGGACAAAAAGCGAAAGGCTGCCAGTGTCGCAGTAGCAGCAATGAGAGTGACATTACCATCTGTAACGGCTGTTTCCCTACTTCACAACCACCACTTTTTTGGCTTTTTTTCCGCTCTTTTTCATCACCGGATGCACGCTATGGTAGAAGACCACCAGCTGTTGGCGTGAAACTTGTAATACATTTGTTTTAATGTTAACCTGTTGTGTCTTTTTCGTGTTAATCCGAGCTGCCGCGCAGCCGAGCTTAACCGGTATCCGAGGCAGAAGTCCTCTCCTGGGAAAGTAGAAGTTAACAGTTGGTTAAAAGTTAAATCGGATATTTGACTTCCCAGATAACCCACTGCAGACCATCTTTATCCGTCCACACTTCTGGAAAAGACTCGGGAGCCCTGTGTAATTTGTTTGCAGACCAAATCCGGGGTTACTCACAGTATCAATTAGTTGATTGATTTTCTTTTTTTTTAAAGAGCATGCACTCATAGAGGCAAATCACTGATGGATCATTTCCATGTTTTATCGCCTTTCAGTTAATGCGACCACTGTCCAAATAGATGAATGATCCACGGGGCAAATCCCTAGTGAAGACATCAAAACAAGCGCGGATTTGAGGTCGATAGCCAGGAATAAGCAGATAAAGTCTAAAACACACTCAGATTTATTATCCCCCCCCCTCTCTGATCAATCCAAATGAAAATGAGGCATCACAGGTCACACACGGATTCCGCAGCCGCAGCTGTAGATTACTGCTCAGTTATACCGTGAAACACGGGGGAAAGTCTTTTTTTTTTTCCCCGCTGCTCTTCGTTACCCCCACCGCCTGTCCACTTTTGGCCGTCGGGGCTGCAGTTGGAGCTTGCCTGCAGTGACAGCGGTGAACTCCTGGAGCTCTGGTCTTCGCTTCAACGTGACCAGCGGCCGGTGCTGAAGACTGTTCTCCGCACCGATTTATTCTCATTCCAGCACAGGGCTAAGAGAGTTGCAGAAGCAAAGCACGAGCGGTCGCGAACGCTGTTTCGTCCCGCTCTCGCGCAGGATGGAACCGGAAAGTAGCCGCGAAGGATCCCCGGAGCGAGTCGAGGGACGCGCAGCATGGAGCCGGCAGATGATGTGGGGGACCGGGACGGCCCGTAGTGGGAGCCGCAGTCTGCCTCTTTTTCTCCTGCTCCTTCTCGGCAGCAGCTGCCACATGTTGCACGGTCAAGGTAAGATCTGAACTCCCAGGAGTCCGCGGTCTAAATGTAATAAGGTGCACGATGAAAAATATGTTTATTTGCCCATGCTGTTTATCTTTTAATTACAAAGGACATTGTTAAAAAACAAACAAACAAACAAAAAAACTACTGGCAGACTCATTACCTACCATGATGGATGGGAGTAACATATTGTAAGACAAGATGTTTGAGAGGAATGCCAATATATATATTTAATTATTTAAGTTGTTTGTTTGAGAGATAGAATAGGAACATTCTACAATTAATCTATAAATCATTATTATTATTATTATTATTATGGTGATGCATAGATTGTTGGATTAAGGTAAGGGGGAGTGTCTGCATGGGCAGGGGGTAAGTGTTACAGTTTCTAGGCTTCCATAATCCCTCTTTTCGTCAGTGACCTGCTTGGCTGCAGACTCGATTTGGCATCAAAGCACACAAATGCACAAACAGTTAATCACAAGCAGCCTGACACAGCGTATTATTTTAAGTGTCCCCTATTAGTCCACTGCTGACCCTGTTGCACTTAAGCACTGGCAGGTGCTAGTGTGTATGGCCTGTATATGTTAAGGCTACTGTGTGAGGTATATGTTGCATATGAAAAGCAGGAAATAATGACAAAAATTTGAAATGCTAATGTAAGATATTGCCACATTGCATGCTTTTTCCTTTTTTTGTGATGGAGGGAAACGGTGATGCTTTTATTCTGTTTTCTAAATGGTTATAAGTTTTTAAGTATGTGTGCATGTTCCCCGTGGGAGCTTGCCAGAGTGGCAAAACAAAAGCACAGAAAAGGTCAGGCTTGGTGTTGACACACACTTTTCTGTGGGTCACAGATGGCGTTGTGGGCAGCATGTGAGGCTGAGACTTTGGGGTTGTGTGGAGGAGGGGGTCTCAGGAATGTCTGTGCATGTCTGTGTGAGTGAGAAGTGGGGGTGCGCTCTATTGGGAGGCATGGAGAAAATGTGCGCTGTTTAAGTACAGGAAAGTGCTTGCGTGACTGCGAGGAGGGAGAGGAGCAATATGGAGTGTAAGAAAGTCACAAGGAGAAGGAGGAGGTGTAAGGAGGAGGTAAAGAGTGAAAGGGGAGAGGTAGGGACAGGCGGTGAGATGAAAAAAAAAAATGTGGAGGGGCTGCGGGGGAATGCGGTGCATCGCGCTTGTCACTCAGAAAGCTGTGCCTGCAGTTCAATCGATGATGACGGTATGACAACACCTCTGTGTGTGTCAAAAGTTGCTCTGCTCTTCTTCTTTTCCCACTTGTCACACACTTCTTTCCCCTCTCTCCCTTTCCCCCCTGACCCCCCCCCTCCTGTGGCTGCAGAGTCAGCTCCTTCAATCCTCCCATTAATGTCAAGGTCTCACCAGCGGCACCCAACTCACCACACCCCCACTTTTCCCACCATGCAGCCCCCCAGCTGTCTCTGTTGCAGGGGTAGGGGGTGAATTGAAAATTAGTGAAACAGATTCGGGACAAGGCTGGTTGTGGTGGAAAGAGGGGTGTGGGATTATTGATTTGATAAGCTGTGCCAAGCGGCCAATCAAAGGCTGTAGATTTTCCGGGTTCCGACCCCTCCATCTAGCATTTATTAGGATGTTTTATTTTAGTAGGAAAAGGATGAAATTCATGAGGCTAGGTTGATCCCTGATCTCTTCCTGCCTTTCTGTGTCCCTCTCAACCTCCTGCCCCTCTGCCTCTTTTACCTCTCTCTCCTTTTCTCACAGTCAATCGATGCCCACACCCCTCCTCATAAATGCGAGGGTTTATATGAGCCAACTCTCGTCTCTGGGACCACATTTAAATAAGCTCATCGATCTTTCATTTTAGAGTTTAAGTGACGGCAGCATTTTACTGTCTCACTCCTTCTCTTCTTCCTCTCCCTTTCCTCCACCTCTCATCCACTCACCTCTCTACCCTCCCTTCTTTATTCATAACTTATCCCTTGGCTCCCCCACTGCCTCCCTGTCACTGAGTGGGTTCTGCTCCACAGCTGTTTGACTTATTCACATTTCCAGCATGGATTCAGACTGTGCCTTATTCTAGACTTTATATTCTGAGGGAAGTCAAGGATGGGTCACAGTCAGTGTGTTTCAAAATGTCACTCGTGGTCTATATCACTTAAAGACACTGTCTAAAATTCATCACTGGTTTTAATATTGCAGTTAAACAATCAAAGGCATAGAGAGCAGCCTTGTTTTAGTCTGACCACCACACATAACTCCATTTTTAAAACCTGACCAAAACCACAAGAAAAATTGTTTGAAAACTTAAAAATGTAAGAAGGGCAAGTCAGAGAGTCTCCAGGAGACTTCAAAGCTTTCTTAGAAGCCATTAGTTTTTTTCGTGAAAGGTTTCTCCTGATTGCTAATATGTATATTGATAATGGTGTGTAGCCAAAGTTTAATGAAAAAACATCCACTAGTTATTGTTTCTAACCTTGCCCAAGGTAATTGCATACAGATGTAGCTGCATCCCCCTGATTGTTAAACTGTTTATGCTTTTCTGCATTATTAAAAGACAGTGGTCTCGATTTCAAGGCCTTCACCAAAGTGCAGTTTCGTACCATGAATAATGAAGCTACTCGCTTCTTTAAGTAGTCCAAGAGGAAACTTTCGCAGCATTGCTGACCCACTTTGTTGATCTATCAGAGTGTGATCAAGTTGGATATGACACATGCCATTGGCTCAGCTCAGCCTGAGCTTGGTGTTGATTGGCCCACTGGGCATGCTTTTGTGAATTGAGGTCAAAGATTGGACATTTGGACAGTAGTCTGTGGACTGAGAAAGTTGCTATACTTGATGGCAAAACCCAAATCAAACAGACTAGCGTGCAGTTTTTCATGCCCCCCCCCCCCCCCCCCCCCACACACACACACACACACACACGCACACGCACTCACGCACACACACACACACACACACCATGTACACGCGCACTACACGCAAAAAGCCCTTCTCTTTCATCAGTGTCAAACTGTTAAAGCAGATATGGAAATTAACTTAACCATGACATAATCATAATGAGGAGTGGCAAAATTAGAAGCCTCATCTAACTGATTATCTTTGTCCATGTTGCGCAACCTTACACCGATGTCCATCGGACCTCCTGGATAGCTGTTGATCTCATTAAGCCCCGTTTCCACCAGCGGGTCTGGGTTGGGTTGGGTCGGTCCACGTTTTTTTGCGTCTCCACAGATAAAACCTGGGACGGATACTCTTATATCCGACCCGACCCGGCCTACTTTTTTGGTACCCTTCGGTAGGGGTACTGATCAGCAGGGGTGACTCCTTTGTTTCTGTCAGGTGTGGTGCGGTGCTTTGCTTAAAGGCGTTGCATTGCGATGATGTCACACAATCACGTAGCAGCGCTATCCAGTTAATACTCTGCCTCCAGAGTATTAACTGGACCTGCGTCGGTGAGTCCCGCTGTGACACCGATCTTTTCTCCACCAGAATGCTGAGGAGCATCTGTGGTGAAATTATCTCCAACTCATTAGTTTCACTTTTAAACTCCGCTGCTCCGTCGCAGAGTAAACTATCAATCCATTCATCCGCTTTGAAACCAGCGGTATTGTGGGGCTCTTGTCCCGTGACTAGTATATTTATTCATATATTTATGCAGGCTTCGTATTATAAGGTGAAGAAACGTCCTCTTTTACCCGGACATGTCGTCCCTTTGAAAGGTAGAAAATGCGCCGTGTTTTTCAAAATCATCTGGGAAGGAGCCGCAGCGCAGATAAGCCAGTTTACCTGGTGACGTCACTTGTTAGCGGCTGCACGGGACAACGGCAACACACTATAACCGTGTTAGTGCGAAGTACAGAGTTTGCACCAAACTCTCGAATTGGAAGGTTTTCCCATGAAAGATGCGAAGCTTTTCAGACTTTCCTGGAGAGATCACATCTCCATCACCTCCACTGTTTTGCAAAAACACCGTCAGACGAGGTGAAGTCGAGGTTCATGTTCTGACTGATGCTTTGATGGTTTGGGTAAGAAGAAAATGGAGAAACATAAATGTAAATGAAAATAAATCCCGTTTTCATCTTGATGGTGAGCATGAGAAGCCCAGTGCATGATGGGAAGCAGGAGCTGGAAGTTCTCATCAGTTCTGCATAAACAGACTTCTTTTTCCTTTATGTCTGGTGTTTCTATGTTTATTACATTATTACATTCTGAAGAGAAAAACACCAACAGAAAGACACAATATTTTTTCACTTGGCCCTAAACTTTATGTGATCTTTGTGAAATAAGATGTAATTGACAAAAGTAATAAATAGAAATTCTATGAAAATCATGAGATTGATTTTGAATCATGGTTCAACAGAAATATTAAAAACAAAAACACAAAATTAAAACAAGTAAACAAGCATGATGGGGCTCCAAAGCTAAAATTCTATTGAGCAACACTTTGAGACTATCACTGCAATCAGGTGTTTTCTCTAATGTTCAAAAAGACTTCTACACCTGTTGGTCCACTGTTCATTGGAAAGGTACTCTAATGTGTGTTTCGGATTATTTTGTTTGTTTGTTTGTTTAATTTTTATTTTAACTACAATTCAAAAGCAATGTTTTATTTCACTAAATTACAATTTTGCAAATTTTTAGTTATCATTAGTTTGTTGTTGAATTAATCATATATATATATATTTATATCAGCCCCCCCACCAAACCCGGCTGGCTACTTGGACGTTATGGCTGGCTACTTGGTATCTCTGTGGAAAGCCCTGTCCGTACCAAAACCCATCCAACCTTGCCCGACCAGACCTGACCCAGACCCACGGGTAGAAACAGGGCTTTTGTGTCAATATTTTCTTGTAGCATTTAAAATATCTTTTAGAAAATTGAAGGCAGTTTGTTTTAACTCTTGTTTGGTAGCAAAAGCATTTAAGAACCCCCCATAACTTTAGATTCCAGTATCTAGATTTTCATGCATTTTAAACTGAGCATGTGGTGCTAGTTACAAAGCACCTATGTACGGAGCTACTACTTTTCCAACTTCTGAATAGATCAAATTAGCTATCATAAAACCTGCCAATTGATATTTAGTCAGGTCACTGTTATGAATTACAGCTTGTACTGTTATGTCTTGTGAGGTGGAGACAATAATCTGACCAGTGCCTTGTAATATTCATGTTATAAAATACAGGAAATGATGCCATCCACATTGCATTGAGCATTAAAAAGATAAATTAATAGATAAACAGAGACACTTTTGGTTTGTCTGTTGCTGCTTTACCATACAATACTCCCACTGAGGCCATTTAAATGGGTTCATCTGTTTTGGCTGCTCTGATTCATCACAAAACACAATAAAAACAAATACTTCCATCTGTTAAATGTTTTTTGAAGTGATGCTTTGTCCTGGAATGACTCTTCAAAATACACATGAATCTGATTCATGATATTTATATTATGGAGCATATTTAATGCCATTGGCAAAAACAGTCTAAAATAACTCTTCACCACAGAAAACAAACATATGGATAATATTGTCATACATGAACTTGCCCATAATTTTGTGCAAAATACCAAAAGGTACTGTGACAACCTGCTGTTTGAATCAGAAGTATTCCTCATTTTATTAGTATTGATACTTTCCGATGATTTACATTGCTGTGCCACAGCAGGGGAAGCATGTGTGTATGCAGCACTCTGTTTCCACTCCCTGCAGGTACAATTGGTGTGCCTTTCTCCTCTCTGCTCCCTGCAGCTCTCTCAGTGAGAACATTTCTGAAACTCCAAGTGCTATCGGCAATTGCCCACTGTTTTGGATAAGTAAAATACATGAAACACAATAGAATTATTCAATTTAGATAACTGCTTGTGAGGCAAGCCAACTAACACAGAAAAGCCCACTTGTAAAACATGATCATGAGCTGTGTAGACCGAGAAAGTCTGCAGAATCAACTTGACAAAGCATGTTGCTGACAGATATGCTGAGTTGTTCAGAGAATAGAATGACATATGAGATGTGATGGCTAACATAATTACATTGCACCATGCCCTCAAAATATATGCTACTGAGTGTGAATTATTGGTTTACTAGTAAGCTTTATTAACCATCAGAGGATGACAAACTTTTTCATTTGGCTTTATTTGCTTAATGCAACACAGACTTGGAAGCTGGTAAAATTAGCAGTCTACAAATGTGCAGATAAATAGATAAATCTACAATATAGATGCAATTAAATTAGAAAGAATGATATATCATAGGGATCGACCGATAAAGATTTTTTTTATGGCTGATACTGATACCGATATTTTCTCATCGGCTGATGGCCGATACAACCTGCCGATATTTGGAGCCGAAACTGTATTTTACGCCCAAGTTAATATAATAAAGGATACAATGAAAAGACATTTTACAACTCTTTTAATATAATATAAAAAAAGGAAAAAAAAAACACTTCAAATAAATATGTAAAAAAAAGAAACCGCGCACTTGTAAACAAATATTAAAAAGAAATATCAAACTTGTGATAAATATATATACACAAACATTTGTAAATTATGGTGTGTGGGGGGATCGGCCAACACACCCAACATGCAGGCCGAAAAAAAATGCAAATATTGGCCTAAAATATCAGCTGGCTGATGTATCTGTCTATCCTTAATATATCTTTTAGACAAATATACAATTCAGTGAGAAACCTTTTTGCTTTCAAAACGTCATCATTCCTCAGCTCTTCAGAAAGGCTATAACAAGCCAAGGCAAGTTTATTTGTATAGCACATTTCATGAACACAACCATTTAAAGTACTTTACATCAGAAGAAAAAACAGCATTAAAAAGTGAAAGAATAAAATTATGATTTGAAATTAAAAACAAAGAGAGAACATCAAAAAAAAATCCTCAAATTGGCTGTGGAGATTTGGACTGGATAAAATCTGTGTAAACTGCAGCTGAGAACAGGTGGGTCCCTACATCATCCCTGCATCAACATGGTTCTTGATGTAGGGATGCTTACTGAGATTTCTTGTAGGTTCACAAGATAAAAGCATATCTTTAAAAGGCCAAGACTAAGACTATTAACAGTTATATAAACCAAAGGATCTCACAGTGAGCTGCATAGCTGTCAGGTGGCCTATGCAAAACCCCAAATTTGTTGTAATTTCTTCTCCTTTTGTTTTAAGCCCCTTCCATATTGGGCAAAAACCTAACAACACCCCAAAACATTTGTTTTTTGCCTGCAGTGGGGAACGGTAAAAACGGCATTCAGTTCTGAGCCAAATGGCCCTGCAGTAGTTTAAGGTATTTTATCGGCTCCAGTTCTAGTCAGTAGGGATGCAAACTTAAAACCAGAGTGGACATGGTCATTTTCTCTAAGTGTGCTCCACACAGGGCTTTAGGAGTGCGCATAACCCTTTAAAATAAATTTTAAAAACACACTTTTACTTTATGCAGTGTGTTACAAAAAGACTCAGACACACAGGGAAGCATAAAAAGAGACGTGATTAATCAATTTCACTTGTCTACAAGGCGGCAGCTCACTCTCAGTCCAGGTGTGTAGGGTTGACGCCTGTGGTCCAATCAATAGTAATAGACTATGTCTCAGAAAGTCATGCTTAATAGAAATTGTGGGAAAGTATTCGCCTGTAGGTTAGTCAGAAAATATCCTTTCCTGTTGCAGTAGCTTACGGGTTGTTCCTGGTTGGAAATAATACTTACTGGACGGAACCCCTGTTGTGTGAGTGTGTGCGTAGCTCTCAGCACTCTGAAGGATGCCAGAAAAATGGAGCATTACAATAGTCAATCCTGCGGGGAGCAAAAAGTATTGGCTTTAGAGAGAAATGGTCGCACTCTGCCCAATGACAGAATGCTTTTTTTTAGATTATATGAAAATAGTTGCTAAATGAAGCTCTGGATATTTTCTTGTACTTCTGTTGTCCACAAACATGCATTTAATCCCAATTTCAAATCTGTGAGGCTTTAGTAGAGATTTGTTTAATAGATTGTGATAGGATAGTGTGCATATACGTATGTGTGAGTACTTGCAGAGAAAGGGACAGAAGAAGGGAATGGAGAAGGAAGCTGTGTGTGTGTCGGTGTGGGATATTGGGGTGCGCTGACAGATGTCAGGTAAGTCAGGTCTAAAAGGAAGTGAGGTCCCTGGTTGACTCCCTTATTTCCTGTCTGTCAGGAGGAACAAATCACCACATTTCCACAGCTACCTGACACTTTGTGCAGTGTGTGTGTGTGCACTGAAAAGGGACAGATTTTGAGCGTCTTGTTATGTCTGTATAGACTTGGTATGAAAAAGAGGTCTCGACAAGACTGCAAATGACATACAGTACATGTCACTGGGTGGCATGTGTGTGCTGTGTGTGCATGTTTCAGACTAGCCTTCTATCAGTCTTCTCACAGCAGCTAAGGTGGCAGCTTTGAAGACACACAGTCTCTAATAATCGCCTGTTTGTTTGTGTGACTGTGAAATAGAGTGAGCCTAAGTATCTGTCCTTTTGTTCTTTGGTCATATCCACACATCATAAGAATAAGACTTTTTGGTGAGTCACTGAGGTGATTAAATGGGCACGTGAGCTAGTTTTCTACTTCTACATTTGGTTGACAAAAACCTTACACGTGAGGTAAGAATAAAATGGCTAAAAACTCTTTTTGTATGCGATTTGTCTTCACAATATTTGCCTCTGCCCAGCCAGAATGGTTTCTTGCTTCATCTTTGAGAAACAATGAATTTTTGAGTTTTCTTCTAAAAGAAACTACTTCAGAGCTTTGAAATGGGAACAAAGTGGGTAGAACGAGCTCCTTCTCTGCCTTCCTATCTGTCTTGCATGTTTTTGCACTTCTTTTGGTGTGTTTGTTCTTTCAGCATCACTCTTCTATTTAGTGTCTGATTCTTTTTTTACTTCTGTCTGTCCCCAGAAGGGACAACTGAATCAATTGCTGCAGACCACACAGGTGGAATGGAGGTTGATGTTTGGAACTTGTTTTTTATATTTTGCAATATAGACTGTCATTGATCCTCTGCGTTTGTGTGGGTTGTGCTTTGTATCTCATACTTTTTAAGCCATTTTGTAAGCAAGCCATCCAAATGAGATACTTAGTTGAAAGATTAGTTGACAGACAAACACAGACGCACAAGCATTTCAATTTGTTCTCAGCCTTATTTGTTGTCCGAAGTCGATTTGTTGAAATAGCTCTGTTGATGTTGTTTTGGATTTTTGAGTTTGTATGTGTATTTGTGTATAATGACAAAAGATGCCTGGAAACTCATTCTGAGATGAAAAGTACCTGTAGGTCTGTGGTTTGCGGATGAATGTGCGCCTCTCAGTGAAATGGTGGCTTAAAGAGTAGAAAACACTGCAGATTAAAAAAAAAAGAAAAAAAACACAGATAACTGTAATGTTAATTGTGACAAACATCTTTATCAGTTTAACAACATCAAGACTGTAAATACACAAAACTAACAAAGGAACCTCACTGTGAAAACTCATTAGAAATTCAATTGCAAAAACACATTATAAATCATAAGGATAACAACAGATGTGTTTCTAAGTGGAAAAGGTGGCAGATACGTTGAGAAATGCCCCCAAAGCTTTATTTTTTAATTCTTTTATACACAACTTGAACAACTATGCGATTCATTTATATTAAAAACCCTGAGCAGTTTGACTATTAATTTCAGTATAGAGGCTATTATATGGTGATCATAAATACTTAGTAATGCAGCTGAAATAATATCGTAACCATTCTACATCAAATCTGATTTCAAGAATATCGGTCAGCTTAAAAAAAAAAAGAAAAAAAGGAGGTCAAGAGAGATCAATTTTGATCACTAAAATGAATAAAAAACCTTGGAAAACATGAGTCTCCATCTGAAGACTTTCTTATCTCTGCATTTACTTTCAATGTCATCTGTACCATGTGCAGCACATTCCTGTGCTGCTGTGAGTTTTCACAGTGCAGTCATCTTCTTGCAAGTGTTGTATTTGCAGCATAGGTGTTGTCAGATTCATTCTTTTCTTAATTTGCAGCGCAGCGTGTTTTCTTAAAGCAGAACTCAGTAACTTCAGCTCGGGGCTCCCCCTAGTGGCGTCCTTTCACTGTCGTGTTCAACCCCCCCCCCCCCCCTTACACCCCCACAGCACACAGACGGCTTCTCTACCTGTCTTTCCTCTATTTTGATTCCTGGATATATTTCTAAGCTTTTACTAGCTTGTTGATGCTACTTTGCTGCGTTGGTAGCAGCACAGCATCTCCCTCTGCTCAAAGCAAAGACCTGTATCTTCTAAAACGGGACGTTTTACCCGCGATTTGCGGGTAAATATGCCGTGGATTATATTTTTCTCTGGTGTTGGCGAGTAGCAGGTAAGAATACGAACTTTTATTTACTTTTTGCGGACGTGACAAGTGATTATTGAGCCTGAAGCAGTGATGCTTCACCCGGCGCCCAGGCAGCGCAGCTACGTGAATCACTCTGGTCCAGCAAAGAGTTGGTTATGAGAGCCAGGAGCCGTGTTTAGGTGGTGTGAAGCTAAAGAAATGTTTTCTTCGAATTAGCGCTGGTAGTCTGGTTCAAATCAGAGCTGGAAGCAGCTCGGTAGATAGGGGACCTGAGTACCGTACAGCGGTTTCTGTTGTCGCAAGTTCTGCTCGGGTCGGCGCAGGCAAAGTTGTTTTTAGCTGCTGGCAGGCCAGAGGCCCCGGCGGGAGGGGGGGGCACATTGAATCGCTCCGTAAACACTTTGTTTAGCCCCACGGGGATTCCGAAAAGCATTTATTGAGGTAAAAAAGTTACTGAGTTCTCCTTTAAGATGCAGGAAAACCAGATTTGGCCATAACAGTGTACAGATTTTTCTCCACACAATAACATTACATTGTTATTGAACTGATTATAATGTAAAATCACAGATAAGAACGGCACGCTTCCACCTTTGCTGTACGAACATAGGCACTGTTACACTGATGGGACATAGTTTACAACACGGTGCAAAGTGTGTTGGCCTGTAGCTTGACTTTAAACTTTTTCAACCTCTTTCATCTCTGTTTGATGGCAGATGATAAGAAGACGGGTATATGTTGATATTTAATGAGTCATATTCTGTACTGTCTGCCGTGGAACATGGAAACCTTTAGTTGAAAACAGGAGTGGTGGTAATGCTGCTGAATTTCTTGTTGCCTCACACTGACCACCTACTGAGTGTGACTGCTGACTTTAGCAGCTACAAGCTTGCACCCTGGCGCTTCCTCAACAAAGTTAAAATGCTCAGAAACACGTGGCAAAATGAAGAAGTGATTAAAAAGTAGTTTTGTTGTATACAAACATTCTTTACAGACCTTGAAAAGTTTCATTTTTTAAGTGTCATTTTTTTAAACTTTACATTTAAGAAATGAATCAAAATATGAATCAGCAGATTGATCACTGAGTGGAAATGAATTGCTTTACCACATTTCTGTTCGTCCAATCACATCATTTAAAGAGGTTTGGCACTGAAAGAGAATTACACAATCCACACACACACACACATTGGGATTGTGTATTTTAATCCTGGCATTTTACTTTGGAATGAATAAGAACATAATCACTAAAAATAATATTTGTTTTGTATATACAGATTGATTAGTTAGATATTTTAAGGAACTCCTAAATAAAATGGGGACTTTAATTTCTTTTCCTGAAAATAAATAAAACATGAAACACAGAACAGTTTGCCCTAGAATGTGCAAATAAAAAAAAGAAAGAAAAAAAAAAACATTTTAATAACATTTTTTTTCATTTGATACACAGTAAGGTTTTGTAGAGGGAATTTCATGCATTATATTTGTACTATTTACCATACACATAGGTATGAATAGGTATTATTGCATATATTTAAATAGCATTTCCTGGAAAGGGAATCAAAGGGACATGCTAATTCTATAAAAAGACAATCCAAAATCTCCGCAAGAAATTCTTCATTCATTTTTAAAAATTGTTTATTCGTATGTTTTTTTCTGAAATTTAATCTTGGCCGCTCATCCCGCCATAGACCAGTGGGTATTTTCCTCCCACAGCATTTGATAAAAATACCCATGAAAAGCTGGGGAACCAAAGGTGCAGGTCGAAAAATAAACCAGTGACAGAACACCTTGTTAAATATGAAAGTGATGTAAGCTGTGCATGATTTAGAATCGTAAAGAAAATCAAAATAACACTGTGAATTGTCATTTTTAAGTGTATTATTTTATGAAAGAACCCAAATGTGACAAACAGTCATGTCTGTTTCTTGCCTTCCGTACTTTCTGAATAAGCTGCAGCCAGAGGACAATAAGACAAGAAATACTAAAGGAAACCAAGAACATCAGTGACATGTTCATGCAGTTTTGCATGTTTAATGGGATCATGCAGGATGATAGCCGTAACATACCAAAGTTATATACAGTACAACTAAACACTTCCAAAACAACCACAGTCATACAGTGGTATATAATCAAAACAAAAATAATTACACAGGTTCTGCAAGGAATAAATTCTTGTGTATAAAAGAGCAAGTTGTTTGTTACCAGAGTTGAACTAAATCAGACTGTTTACTGTACACCTCACTCAGAGCTGGATCATAGTTATGTTCCTTTTCTCAAGCCCATTCTTCACCTTCTTTCCTACTAGGCATATATTTACATATACATTTTTAGAAAGACATCCACAGGGTGTTTTATACAAGTACTCAGTATTAGCTGTGTATAATTTATCATTTGGGTATTTGAATAATAGTAAGAAGGGTTGAGGAATGAGGAGCTGTTTTTTTCAGTATTTTTTGCAACACAGGGAAATGAAAGGTATAGGTAAGACAAGCAAGTCACTTGTTTTTCTCTTTTCTTTGAAAGCAGAAGATCAGGCTAACAGCAAACAAAACAACTTCTTTCAGTCGGCTTTATTTATTTATTTATTTAGATTCAACTGGTGAAGGGGAACTCATATTGTGAGAGATGGGGCTCACAAGGAATATCAAGTCGGTTACATCAAGTGCGTTTTCTTTCACATTTAATGCTTGCTTGTGTTTCTCTCAAACTGTCAGTTTGTGAGAGGTTTCTTGTTCCTCCCAAAAACTGAAGTGTTGTTTCCACCTGCTGATAAATTAAAGACACCTAGTATGCCTTTTTTTTCACCACATATCCTTATAAAATTATAAAAGAAAAAAAGATTGTGATGGGGCTTACTTTTTAAAAAATTTCTTTGATTGTTGCAGTGGAGATGTGCTAGCTACAGGATAAATAAAATAAAGTAGATTTTCACGTTTTTTGGGCTTAAATTTACTGGAAACCATTTTTTTAAAGGAATATTCACACCCTGGAGACTGAAGGCTGAATGATTTTAGTGAAGGACTAGTTGTCTATGATTGGTAACTAGTCATTGTTGCATGCTAATAAATAGTTTCCTAAGCACACTGTTAACAAAATCTTAATAATTTATTGAAATATTTAACCTTCTGTTCATAGTTCATATTTTTCCATATGTTTGGCTTGGCTGAAGTGAGGAAATAATAAAATAATACTGCTGATAATACAAGCCTCTACTCTGTTAAAATTCTTCAGTAAAAAGTGAAGCTTTGGGCTTCAACATCTACAGCAAGACGTTTCGTATCTTCTATGTGGTTGAGAGAGCCGTTCTCTCAGCAGCCAAACCTGGTGGGGCAGCAGTATCAGAGGCAATGACTCTAAAAAAAAAGGAAAGTGAACAAGCTGATAAAGGAGGCTGGCTCTGAGAAGGAGCCTGTTCCGGTACTTCTGGAGCTGATTGTGGAAAGACGAATGTTACACCAGCTTAAAAACATATCTGACAACACTGGAAAGTCTCCACATAGAATACTGATTAAACAACAGTGTCTCATCAGATGGCGGTCTCTACAAAGGCAGCAGCACACAGAAAGTCATCTCTGTTACCTGCTCTAGCCTTTCATAGTAACTGTAGGGACTGTACTAATACACAGAGGTGTAATTTCATTTTAATCTATTTCATTTAATTATAAAAATGTAAAAAGCTACCATTTGGGGCACTAAAAGACAGATATTGGGTCTCTAATTGATGCAGTTGAAAAACAGATTCTTTACCAAAGTAACTGATGGAAAACATTCCAGGTGGCAGGAAATAATCAGAGAAACGCAGACTCACTGTCTCTCCTAACACCTGGGAAATGCTTGATTCCACACTTGTACTGCCAGTCATTTAGTTGCAGCACAAGATTAGTTGAAGGCTTACGATCAGTCTCACAGTGAGGTGAAGTATGTGACTCCCTTTGCCTCAACCAGAATGTTTACAGAGTACTGGGATTCAAACTGGCAACCTTCCAGTGGTTTATGCCCCAGGCTGTTTCTCTCTTTCTCTACACTACCTCTTATTGCGTCTTTTCTTCCGTTTTATCTCCCTTTTCCTGACTTTTTCTTTTTATATAGCCATTTTTTACTGTTGCATCCACAGGGTATTGGGTGATGTGCAGTGAAGGTTGTTCAGTGATAGAACATCAAGTGCCTTCCTCCCAGTGCTCCCTCCACTATATACACCTGTCTGAGGTGCTTTCTTTGTTTGGGCATATTTTAACTGTGGTGGGGCCATCACTGGCAGATTTGAATGCTTTTTTTTTGCATAGTGAAACAGCAGTCACGAAATATTACTGAGGTCGTGCTGGGTTGAAAAGAAGTGCAGGAGTGTACGTGATTGTGAGCAGCATGATTTACTTATTCAGTCCAAAGGCTTTGCCCTACTGCAGGTGTGTGCTCTCAGCATAATGCATTTGATCTGCCACAGGTGTTTGAGAGTGACTGTGTGTGTGTGTTTGTGCGTTCATGTGTATGTATTTGTGGACACTTGTCTGTGCATGGTGATTTGTGATATAGGCTCAGATCAAAAAGGACTCTTTTCCTGAGCTAAACCAGAAATAACCAGGAAGTGCTTTACTCTCTGTGTGTTGGTGAATGTTTGTGTGTCTGGCCAGAGGTTTTTAGCTCATTCCTTTGATCTGAGGTAGAGGTGGGCTTACCTCTATGAGCCAGCCAGCCAGCAGTATGGAGACTTGGCTCACACTACACAAGTGTATTTGTGTGTGACAGTGAAAATCAATGTGACCAAGGCATGTGGCCAGAATAAAGAGTTTATGGGTTTAGTATGTGCAGCGTATACCCAAATGCTGCTGTTTTGCATGTTGGTGTGTCACTGATGATTTTATGATGTTAAAACTAAACAGGATGTCTTACATCTTTTGATTTAACAGTTATGGTCTGAGTCCAGATTTGGGAGCTTGTCCTCCTAAAAGGTCTTCTAGAAATGTCTTGACTTCATTGATGAATGATACATGATTACATCTGCAGCCTGAAAATGATTTTCATTAAAGATGCACAATATTATCAGCCAAATATTGATATTGGCTGATATTAGTTTTAGAATCAAGTATTGGACATCGGGATTTCACAGATTTCACCAATGAAATAACAGGTACTGTGCTGTGATGAACCTGTGGGAACACCGTAGCTTGTCATAATTGTTTTTATTTAAAACAATTGTCATCACCAACTAAATAATCTTTGCAATTTGATGTGTGTGTACAGTATGTGTGTACATGTGTGTGTGTGTTTGTGTTGTCACAAGACCAGAAATTCAGTAGTCAATACCAATATCCGGGAATTTCCCCAGTACTCAATACCGAATTTCGATACCAGGGTCCAAAAAAAAAAGAAAAAAAAAAAATCTGCAATCTATCAGCGTTTATTCAATTTTTTTAACTCTACACCATAGAAACCTGAACAGATAGATTTATTAAATATGCCTTCAGTGGCGTTTTGCCTTCAGGTACTTACAACAAACATGCTTTTGTTACTATAATGAACAAAGTTTCATCAACCATGAACAAATAAATAAAAAGCATGGCATCGGTCTCCCCCATTTGCTTCATGAGTGTGTAGATTTGTACTTGCTGTGCAGCAGTTGCAGTTTTATGAGTAAACAAAACTGTTAATTTTGTCTAAGGAGCTATACTTGGGGCAAGGAAGCTTTCTGAAAGAGAAAAGGAACATATTATTGCATTGATACTGGTGGAGCAATAATACTATTTATTCACACCATCAACTGATAATCAGGCGCATATAACCTCTGCATCTTTGATGGCATAAATGCTCTACTAGAATCTGACTCTGCTTCAACTACGTCTATATTAATTGAAAAGATGCAGTAGTACAAACATGACACGGGGATCCACCATTGTTGTAGATGAGCTTTTCATGGGTACATGGGGTCTGAGTGTGCAAACTTGCAGGATGACGTGAAGGATGTCTTCGTTGTTTAAAGACTCCTGTTCCTGTTTACACTATCCAAACTCGCCTTGCATTGTCAGAAAATTTCACTCTGGCAGCCGTTGTCAGATCTTTACGGTTTTATCTGTTACCATGTAAACAAGAGGCCAGAAACCAACAAAATTCTTGTGTTTTACTGCCTCAGCGTTGTTGTGTAAACATGGCCTTACCGAGGAAAACTGAAGACTTTCTGTTGCTTCTAATTATCTTGATTAATTTACACATAAAGTCAAGAACATGGTAGTAAACATGAGTCTGTCACAGATGCTGAACACGTTGCCAGTTTTACTACTCGCATTCGTTTCAGAATCATTTATCAATACAAGTGCTTGCATGCTGTACACCTCTCAGCTGAGCTGTAGAGAGGTTTTTAGAGTCGTCTCCAATGTTGGGCAAGTATCAGCTAACAAGAAATGACTAAACAAATTAAGAAACGCTTTGATTACTCAGACAGAAAACATCCTCATTGGATCAGCTGCTTCAGAACAAACAAAAACACTGCAAGCAGAAAAGACATTCATTGCCTTAATGAGCTTTGAATGAATCAACTTTCTTTTCATTTTAGCATTTACAGCGGAGCCATTTTTTAACGCACATTGCAAACATATAGAAACAGACAATGGCATAACAGGAAAGTGCATTATTTAAGCCTCGCCATTTTAGAGGTTACAGATGTGTCCTAAAACAGATAATTTTATCATTGATCATATAAAATTAATAGGTTTGAATGTAAACATTGGATCATATTGCAGGGGTTGTGTCGGTCACCTAATCTCAACCCCACTGAACTGGATTTCACTTGCTGAAGATAAAATTAAAAACAGGACTTGCATACACTTCTCAATGCAGTACAGGCTACAATCAACAAGGAGGAAATATTGTTTGACCTCTTCAGGCAACTTACAAATTATTCTTGACCAAACTTTAAAAGATGAAGGGTATTGTGGTCATGCTTATAGTGTGTCCAAATAAATTTTCCTGGAAAAGAGACATTCTCCATGTGAAGCAGGTGTAATTGCTGAATCCTTTAGCCAGTTGGGATCAAACCTGAAATTAAAGTTTAGTCTTGCACAAAAACCCCAAGTCAACTATGCAGCCTTAACTCGGACATGTTTTGATTACCAGCTAAAATAACAAATACAGTGTTTTTTGTTCTGGGGCGACAACAATTTTTGCATTTGTATTAATTGTTCTGATCTGCAAGTTGTAGGGCTACTCGATTATGGAAAAAAATCAGTATCATGATGACTATTTTGGTCAATACTGAAATCACGATTATTCAAACAATTATTTTTTAGTTGCATGATGTATTCATTTAGCATTTCTCTTTGTCAAAAAACACTTTATTGATAATTTGCACAAAAAATTCAATTAGAAAATCAATATAGGCTACAAATATGTCCCTTACAGCTGTTTTGCGATATATTAAAACATGTAATGGTTGAAGTAAATATACTTTGAACATTAAATGAGGCATAATATAACATAAATGTATCCAAAAAAAAAAGAGATGTGTCCAGCTGTTGTGCAATTTCTCTATTTTTTTAGAATAAAATGAATATACTCATTTACTGTATATAAAAAAAATCCCTAAATAAGATTTAGTGCAATGCTATAACAGTCCATATCAATCTTTTTATTATTATTATTATTAATAATGACACCCAACAAATTGCATGGGTGAGAAGCTACTGAAATGAACTTTAACTTTAGAATAACTTTAAGAAATTGTGTAAAGAATTGTTTCAACTCGATTATATGGGGGGGCAGTTTGGAAATGGTGTGACACAAAAATTGAAATCACGATAAAATTTCGATTAATTGCACAGCCCTAGTAGATTGATCAAAGTATGCTTGATATTATCACCATATTTGTTTCAAAATGTATTCATGGCTTCTGATGTGTATTTTTTTTATCCGTTTTTATTTAGGGAAACATCCTCTGTGTCTGTTCATCAGTTTGAGCAGATCACAGTTAGAAATGCTACTTGACACTAGATTTCTACCAGTGCGCCCACTTTTACACAAATCATGTGATTTTTGATTAATTTGATGGCAGGGTTCATTTGTGAAAGGACTTGTTTTAAAGCAAAATACTGATAAGTCATTGCCAGGTTAAAACACCTTACCGGGATTTTGAAGGTGATTTTAATAAATTATTTAAACTTGATATTTAACAGCGTATATTTCTAATCATTATTAGTGGGTATAGATGATGGGTGGAAGGTGAATTTTTCCTTTAGATGATGAAAGAAAGGATGTTGATGGACAGACTGAGAAATAAAATGGGCGCAAAAGATGAGAAGTTATGTTGCTATGAAAGGAAAGTAATCAAGAAGATCAAAAAGCATTATTCAGAGAGAAAGGAAGAAAGGAATGTGTTTCTGATATTGGGGGACTGGAATGGATTGATTGATGAGAGATATCAGCATAGAACTGAGCAGATAAAATCAAATATTCTTAGTCAAGACAGATGAGTTGAATTCCTCAAAGAGAAAGACAAGAAGAGAGGAGCAACTTGGTTAATGGACTCTCTTCTTTTCACTGCCATGCTTCTAATTTCATCTGTCCATCTTTCTCTCCAATCATCCCATCATTCTGTCTGTCCTTCCGTTGCAATTTTTTTCCCTTTCTAACACTTACATGTTAGTTACCCAATATAACTGAGAGGGGGAGATGGACACACATTCATCTCATTAACAGGCTCTCACAAACATGACATTCCCAAAGATGCTCTGTTATCCTATGGCAAAATGAATGTGTGTGATCACCGAGTCCCCACAGTAGTTGTCCCTCATAGGATTCACTTTATCATGTAAATGTGGGAGCAGAGAGAGAGCCAGAATGGCAAACAACGAAAATAAAATGAAAGCATTCAAGCGAAAGAGAGAAATTAATTATCTTGCTTGCCCGTTGATGCAGACCTTTCAATAGTACCCTCTGCTGAGCTCCTGTGGAGTTTGTATACACGCAAGTATAGTCACACACACCAACTCAAGCACTCTCATATACCTCAGTCATCTTGAGTTATACCAACCTGGTGGCTCAGCTGTGTTTTCTGTGCTGGTTCTGTTTGACTCAGCAGAATCTGCTCATGACACTCAAAAGTGCCAGTCTTTGTTCTTTTTGGTTGGGGGAACCTGTCATTTAGACCAATTTTTTGGGGATTGGACTTTTAAGTAGATATTTGCAAATGCAATACAAAGGTGCAATCTGCATTTTAAAGATAGTCCAGCACCTGCTTGGATGTCAGTTTTATGTAGGTACCCTAATACTTGAAGAAAAATAATGAGAGAAATATGATCAAACTGATGATAATCTAAATCAGAATAAATTATAGTTTTACTGTAGTGTACACCATGCATCTTATGCTGTTTTCACATGACAGCAAAATAACAATCTTTAATTAATTTTACAGTTAATTATCTTTTCTTATTAAAAAAGGACATAAAATTAATCAAAAGGATGACTTAAAACACAAAGGACTATAAATAAGCCAACTGTCTGGATGAAACGAGTTTATAAAATATGAAAGCCACAGTTTCTAGGGGGTTTAGTTTGCTATCCAGCGGCAGAATGCAGCGTCAGATTTATTGTTGAACTAAGAGGGTGCTGTTGAACACATTTTGATTTCTGATATGTCTGTCAGAAATTTACCTCATGGTGGATTTTATCATAACAAAAGGTTAGTAGTCAAAATCAATTGTGTTTTCTAGCAAGATTGCAAACTCACAAATTGGAGTTTTTGCTTCTCTACCTTTAACATTGTTAAAAAGATGCAGACCACTTCCTCTTAAAAATCTGCACTTTATACAGTATGTAAATAATTGAAGCTTTTGACCTTTTTTTGACTAATGTTGTGATTCAGGCTGTAACTACAAGATTATACACATTTGATAATAGAAAGCTGAAGTTATTGAATAAAAATATGCAGCTTGTTGAAAGAAGTTTTCCAAAATCAACAGTATATTATTGGTTTTCTGATATGTTATTATATCTTTATTATAAGTGAATGAATTAGCCCAGGCATAACTACATTAGAGATTTGTTGAAATCCTTTTCAACAAACCCAAAATTCTTGGCATCTTGCAGAATGCTTTGAGATTTGTCAAGCAATGCTGTAATCACTGCCAGAGAACATTAGTGAAAACTGCTTCTTATATTGTTGCAGAGGAAGTGTTTTTTTTCTGTGTGTGTGTGTAAATATGAATTCACCTCAAATAGGGCAATATTTGCATATGCATTGTATGTAAATCATTACTGTAGGCTATGGTGGAGTAATATTTGTCTACGCCATGACTCAGTTTTTTTGTTTTTTGTTTTTTTTTTGGCTTGCACAAACTGGCTCGACTGTTCACACTTTTTGAACGTTTTTAACTTTATAATCATACATGTTTATAAGTAGGATGCTTGCCTATTGTGTCCCACTGTTTTGTTAAAAGGTTGTTCTTGGTTTAAATTTTCTTTATTGTTTTCACATTTCCTAATTCAGTCATGCTGGAAGAAAGTGAGAGTGTCATGTATGTCTTTATTTTGTCATGGGACTGAATTGATTTGATGAGTGGTGTTTTTATGTAGTGTGTTAGATTACTAAAAACCTTTCTTCAGGGTTTACAACAAATTAAAGATTACAGTTAGCTTTCTCATGGTTGGTGTAGAACTGTGATTGATTATTGTCCGTGCTGATTCTTTTTTTTCCATGAAAAAAAAAATGCAGCTGTGATTGCAGACAGTGGAGCACTTATCTTTATGTAGTTTGGATGCTTCTCTAAAATAAATGACCTGGAGTGAAAACAGCACTCCCTCACACAATAAATCATGAAGCGAAAACTGATTCCAGTATGGCATTTGTTCGGTTTAAGGAAAAGATGCAGAAGATAAATGATTGGCTTTAATGACTGGCATTTCCCTCAGGAATAAACCATGATGGATGTGTTCAATGTCAGGCTACATTTTGCCTGCAGCATCCAAAAAGTCAATGAGCATGTCCTGTAGTCGTGTGCTTACTAGGGCAATCTAACCTGTCCTGAAGATCATCCCTTTTCTGACATGATTTTTTTAAGTGAAGCAAAGAGTACTGTTTACTGCTATTAGAGTGCAGCACTCATTGCTGCTCCATGTTCTATATTCATACACAGCGACCTATCTTCTTTGTTTTTGAGAGCCAATTTATAGTAATCTATGATAGATATGTCATGAATCGTCAAGACAAGGTCTGACTCGCACAACGAAACCTCAGATTCGTATGTGGCCAGCATAACATTGGTATTATAACAATAATCTATAATAGTTCTCTTTAATAGTATGATAGTGTTCTCTGAAAGGCACTGCGTGGGTTTCGCTCTAATAATCCACTGTTTAAATGTCAGTCTACAGCTCAAGGCAAACATTATGCTGATTACAGCAACCAGCATTTCTGAAGAGCTCCTGATGCCCAGTTGAAAGCCCCATCAATAGTCTTTGTATGTGCTTGTCTCTGTTTGTTTTTTGACTCGAATTTTGTTATTCAGTATAGTTCCTGTGAAATTTATTTGATTATGTATTTTCAGAGGCACTTTATTTGACATAGTGGCTTATTAGGATGCCAGTTGCTCATCAGGCTGTGTGTGCATGGGCTACGTGTATGATTGTGCGTGTGCTTTGTAAATCTGAGCATTTTGTATGCATCAGGTATAAAAAAAATTTGGGGTATTTTGCTTGGAAATTGGCTTTATGCTGAGAAAGCATCTCAACCTTCAGCTTCTTCCATGGTAATCCTCTTTGCCATCATGCTGCGCTCCCTTTCTTGTCTTGCTTCATGGGCACCCTGTCCATGTCTACTCTAAATCTAACAGTCTGCAGCGTAACATCATGGTGATGGGCCCCAGTGCAATTTTTTTTTTTTTGCGCCCCCCCCCCCGCCCCTGCCCTAAACAAAAACACACAGTTTTGTGCACTGTGCACACACGCACAACCACTTGAGAGAACTGCTGTTGTCACTGTAATGGATTCCTTTTAGACCCAAGATGAACAAGTGCTGGTTCGGTGCTGGTGCTCTGCAGCAAGTCAGGTACCCGCAATTTGTGGATAAAATTGCCATAGATTTCATAGGTGCATGTGGATCGCAGTAAGAATTAAAATTTGATTTAATTCTTTGTCAATATGATAGATGTTTTACTTATCAGTTTCCAGGGTGACCTGTTGTGTTTCGCTTCCCCGGCTCCAGCGCAGTGAGGGAGATGTTTCTGCTGCTTGTGTGATTCAGGAGCATAAAACACAGCTGATTCCAGGAATGGTTGACAGCCTTATAGCCTACATTCTTTATGCAGCAGTCTCCGAATCCTAACCACTAGGTCTCTTCCTTGACCAGTTTGTTTTTACAATCCGATGCTCCGCTGGTTTGAAGATTACGGTCCAAATTTAAACCTTCTTATGTTGGCTAGGTAGGCTACTCTGCCCCCAACCGCTGACGCAACCTATGCAGTTCTTTACTCTGGGCCAGCAAAGAATTGGTGCCTTTTTAAAAACCAGTTTCAAGAGCATTGTGCCCATACTTAAACGGTGGAAAGCTAAAGAACCGGTGTTTAGTCTGGATCTCGCTCCGAACCATTGTTGGAACCTTTGGCTTACTCGTTACCTCACCAACCCACCCGAGGTATTCCATTCACACAAACAACAACGTGGCATTTGACAACTGGCTAAGTCCCACTCTCGTACGTAATGAGCCAGTCAGGGTGTGTATAGCTATCTCCATACACTTGGGCATTCTCTGCATGGGCGCCCATTGAAACACATCAAACACCACCAGCTTTATTTGGTTTTCAGAGGGTTTTGTGCTTTTATAGGCAGAGTGGATGATGTTTTCCAGGAGCATTTTTTATATTGCTTAAAGTCACCCCGATTGCAGCCAATTAATTGAATATTCTAACACAAAAATTAAAAAAATTAATCAACTGTGGACCGGACTGGGCTGTTAATGGCCTGTACTTATTGATTGAATGATTATATGTCCATCAAACTCTACTGCCGTTTGTCCCCCTCCCACCCTCCTTGTGCACGCCTGCGCACGCTCGCAACTCGCTGTGAGCTTCTCACAGTGCAGACAAACATGGCTGCTCGCTGCTCTTATCTATGGCGCCGTTTGCTCTTAAAAAGAAAAAAAAACAGATGCAGATCAAGTCATGGAGGTGTTGGTGTTTGCAGTGAGAATGTTTTACACCACAGAAGGAGTTGGAGGGTGGGGGGGGGGTTGCCTCTACCGCCATCAATACTTACACTGCTGCTTACAGTGCATCCTGGATGTATAGTAAAACAGCTGGATCGCTCTTTCTTTATACAGACACATATTCATGCAAATGCAACTGACGTGTAGCACAAGCTGACTGTCATTGATAAATAGAGTAAAGAGTAGGGGGAAGAGGTACAGTAGGGAGTTGTTTTTTTGTAGGTGAAATAACAATGCTGGAACACAAGATCATCTACAGCAGGGCTACTCAGTTCGGTCCTACGATGGCCCAAAGGTATTTAATCTCTTCCTGGTCTCACACACCTGATACAAATGAAATAGATCCAGTAGTCTATCAAGCTCTGCACAATTTCTCATTAACTTGACTCAGGTGTGTTGGAGCATCGAGACATTGGCCACGTTTACATGAGAGTTTTAAAGGTGCCATGACATCAAATTTCACTTTTCTGGGGTTTTGGGTGTATAATATGATCTGTTGTGCACTGATGAGGCCATGTGAATGTCCAGAGTGAGAATCAAAGTTCCTGTTTATGGTCTGTCAGCTTTGTCTCTCTGCTCAGAAACGTTCCAGCTGTGTTTTGGTAGAAGAGGTGCGATCCGGCTACATTCACCTCTGGAATTAAGTGTTTACAAGGTCCTTTTAAAGCGGAATTAACTTTTATTCAGAATTAAAGAGGTATTAAAGGAGTGATGACATAGCAGTTAAAAACTAGTTTATGTTGTTGGCATTACTTTATATGTAAATACTCCAAAGAAAAAAACGTCATTTTTTACAGCGGAGTATTGTTTTGAAACGCCAGACCTCACTTCCTCAGTAATACAGTTGGGTTCGGTGATGATATGGAGCTTTACCTGGAGACCACGTTGACTTCATTTTGATTGGCTACACCTTATTTGGCTATGACCTTATTTGGAGAATCTAGGTCAAGCTGCGGTCGGAGTTTGCTAAAGGCTAACTGCTAGCAACATGGCTCACTTCAGACAGTGTGAGCTACGTTTATCAGACAAGACAGCATTTAGAAAATAAATAAACTTACAGGTAATGACAAGGTTGTGGCCCCCTCCCTCAGTGTTGCTGCAGAAGTTTGCTTTTAAATCCATTTGTTTGAAAATCCAGACCTGACTGCACAGAAGTTACTACTAGCTCCATACATGTAACATGCAGCTGAATCAGACAGGGAGGGGGAGGGGGAGAGCGGACGGTGCAAAAAACGTTAGGAGAGAGAGAGGGGGGGCGCTGTTTACTTGATAGTGTGCTCTTATTGGAGCAATTAAATTACGTAGAATGATAGAACTACGTAGAATGATAGCCTGCTGTCTGATTCAACTGTTTCTGAGCAGAGAGACAAAGCTGACAGACCATAAACAGGAACTTTGATTCTCACTCTGGACATTCACATGGCCTCATCAGTGCACAATAGATCATATTATACACCGAAAACCCCAGAAAAGTGAAATTTGATGTCATGGCACCTTTAAACTGTTGCAGCACAAGTGTTTCTCTCCGTGTCTCCATCAGAGACTTTAAATAACAGGACTCCAGACCACGGAGACCCAGTGTCGAGCGCTTCGGCCGCCGCGTGCTCTTTGCGTGCTGCAGCAGGTATGTACACAAATGCTCCTGACGCTGACGCATGCGTCCACAGCAAATATATTCCAGCCTACTGTGGTGATACTGGACTACATGAGCTGCAGTGGGTTGTTCATTCTCACGTCGAGGTTCTTCCGAGGAAACAGTCACTCGATTAGTTTGACCACTGATATGACATCATCAGATGTGAGTCCCAACTTCTGAAGCAGCATTACTGCCTTCATTTGCATTGTGACTAAATAATTTCAGTCAGTCATCATCAGTCATTTTCTGTACCGCTTATCCAGTTCAGGGTCGCGGGGGTTGCTGGAGCCTATCCCAGCTATTATCAGGCGAGAGGCGGGGTACACCCTGGACAGGTCGCCAGTCTGTCGCAGGGCCAACACAGAGAGACAGACAACCATTCATGCTCACATTCATTCCTAGGGACAATTTAGAGTGATCAATTAACCTAACATGCATGTCTTTGGACTGTGGGAGGAAGCCGGAGTACCCGGAGAGAACCCACGCATACACGGGGAGAACATGCAAACTCCACACAGGAAGGCCACGGTTGGAATTGTTCGAACCCCCTCCCCAGCCAGGAATTGAACCAGTGACCTTCTTATTGTGAGGCTGCGGTGCTAACCACCACGCCACCGTGCAGCCCTAAAATAATTTCAGTTATGACTATTTAAGTTGGGCTGTTATTTGTGCCACTGGCTCAAATTATTTTGGTTTGTCCTGATTAAACCTGAATGCCCGTTAGAGGTTATTGATGTTTAACCTTTTCATCTCAGTCTGTTCAGGACAAAAAATGGAAACAAAAATCCTTTTTATGATACTCAGTAAACTGTATAAATACAGGTAAACGAGCTATTTAAATAGATATATTTGCTTCCTCACATAATCGGATCGGTGATCGGTTTTTTAAAACTCTCTGATTGGTGATCGGCCCCAAAAATCCTGATCGTGTAAAGCCTATACAAAACTACAGTCTACAGAAATGTATGTTTGCTACAGTGGATGGCAGTTGTTAAGGTGGGAGAGGAGGTCGGCCAATGATCGAAGGATGGGTGGTTCGAATCTCAATCCCCCAGCCCCAGCCTCAATCCCCCTGTGTGATGGTAAGGTATATACGTAGCTTACCATCACCAAGTATGAATGAGGAGTGAATGAATAATGGATCTGCTTTGAGTGCCTAGAAAAGCGCAATATAAATCTAATCCATAGAGATGTCCCGATCAGGTTTTTTTTTTTTTGCCTCTGAGTCATTTCATTTTGAGAATCAGCCAATACTGAGTCTTAATCTGAGTCTCGATCTGAGTCTCGATAATACAATAAAAACCGAAGAGAAAACACAGTTACAGGACAGTGTTTCCCCTAAAAACCCTAAAAAATGTTGTAGCTGTGGTGATACCATTAGTCGGAGTGTGTGTATGGGTGTGTGTGTGGTGCGTGTGTGTGTGTGTGCGTGTCACAACTCACTATCATAATCTGATTCTGAATCATTGCTTGAAGGTGGAATTGGGGAGTCAGGAGGTGTCACATTGTTGGATTTTTTTCCTTTCATTTCTTTTATTTATTACTTCTTTTATCCTTTATTCTATTCTGACATGTCTTCTAATCATTTACACTCTTTCAATCATATTTTAAAAACAAGGTATTTATGATACATCATGACACCTAACTAACACCTAATTAATAAGGAATTGATCATTAATGTATGTATGTGGACATCACAAAGAAAAGTATTTGGTTATTTCTCCATTTCTCTGAAGCATGGGAATGTACGGTTCTGTATCTGTTGGACAAAGTTTATCTAGCATTCTTTCCTCTTTTTTTCTGTTACTCCGAGCCTGTCATAGGTCACGTCACACAGCAGCAGTCGTATGCTCATAGTTTATTGTCATGTGCTTTGACAAATGGCTCAAACTTTCTGAACTCAGCTCAGTTCAGCGCTACAGTTAACATCTGGATTAACAGGCTGCTGCTGCTTCACATTTAACACCTGTACCTGCCTGGTCATGCTCTCATACAGCACTGAGCTGCGTGCAGGACCCTGGCAGTTCACATGAAGCAGAATCAAACCTACCGCTGGTCATAAAACCGTAAATGATAGGAAAATCACACAGAGGAAAAAGGGATGTGGCGTGGGGCATCTCTGTTGCCGTGAGACATGCACTGTAATTTTTCGAGGGGCACACGGCCAAAGAGAGGGGCAGCGTCGGCCAAGCTGTGACAGTCCTCCGCTGCCGAGTCACTGTAAATGAAACACTTATCTGATATCTGATCGTGAAGTATCAGCCGATTCCGATCGAGTCTGAAACCACGTGATCGGCCGCAATTTCCGATCTCATGATCGGATTTGGACATCCCTACTAATCCATTATTATTATTATTGTTGTTATTATTGTTATTATTATTGTTAAAATCAAAGTGAAAATCTGTATTATTATGTGTTTTTTTTATGTTGTAGCTCAAAAGAAAAGGAGCAGAAACCAGAGTTTGTTTATGTCTGAGTAGACGTAAATACATTATGTCTGCCTCCTGTCCAATCAGAACTTTTCCCAACTCCTAGATCTAAAGCAGAATTACGTAAAAGTTTTTTTCATGTAAAGCTTAATTCGAAATTATTATGTCCATGTAAATGCAAAGGAAAATAATTTAATCCTGAATTATTTAATTAGGAATAATGTAATTCCAAGTTAAAAACATTGTGCAACTGTGGCCATTGAAAACCTACAGGAGTAAATCAGCCCTGTAGATTCGTCCTGATCTACAGTTTGTGTTTGTATTCTTCAGTTTTCCTGGAGATGCGCTCCCTCGGAAACTGAGTCACTGTGAACAAGAAAAGAATACATTACAATAGCCATTAAACGTCGAAGGACAGACATGCACACAAGTGTACCTCATAACCTACGCACAGGACTTAAAAGATTTTATCGACCCACTTGGATGGAAAAAGATTTTTTAGTTTTTTTTGTAAGTTTTTCTCTTTCCTGTTTCACATTTCTGCTGCAACAATCAAGTGTGCCAGCACAAGCTTTTAAAGAAAAATACAACACACACAAACAAGGTAACTGAACACAATATCCACTAAGCAAAAGCAGTATTACTGTCTGGCTAAATAGTATGAAACAAGCGTAGTGTTTCTTTTTTCTTGTCTCAGTGTTATTCTAAATGTATTATGTTTTGTAAGAACACACGGAGAACACAGACATAAAAATGTGGTGACAGGCATTACAAACCAAAGAAAAGTGAGCTACTCAGTGTTAGGGGTTAACTTGTCCAATAATTTCCTATTTTTTTTTGGGAGTTTTGCTAATCCTTTTCCATTTTTCTTTTCTCCTGAATTTTTTTTTACATGTTCCTTCTCCCCTTTGGACTAAATGTGTCTTTCCATGCTGTCAACCTCCCCCCATTCCACCTCCCTGTGGTGTCACATTACATTCAGTCTGCAGAAACTTTCCTTTTTTAATTTCTCCCACTCCACTCTTAGTCTGTCACTTTCCACCCCCCTTCCTCTTTCCTGTCCCTGTTCCCTTCCCTTTAATCTCACCACTCGTTGTCCCTCTTTCCCACTGGCTCCATACAAGGGAAAGGGGGTGGCAAACCATCCCAGAGGGGGGATCCACTAACTGCACCCTGTGGCACCAGCTGTCTGTCTGTCTCAGGCCTGTTGTATGTGTACTCTTGCATAGCTCTGGGTGATGTCTTTTTCCCTCTTGTGTGTGTGTGTGTGTGTGTGTGTGTGTGTGTGAGAGAGAGAGAGAGAGAGAGAGAGAGAGAGAGAGAGAGAGAGAATGAGTCACTAGATCGGATGGTTGGTGAATGTGGTCTGTAACTCTATCTTGGACGACATGCAGCTAAAAGCATTACGTTATAACAACTGCCAGGCCCGGTAGCGTTTGATGGGGCTATGGGCAAGGATAGAAGGACAAATGGGGTGTGGTGCCTTACAGCTGTGTGTATCTGTGTGAGTCTGTTTGTGTATATTTGCAGCCCATTCCATCAACGCCAGTTCCTGTGTGAGTACTTAGTGATTATGGTGGCCCAGCGTTGTTAATTTGTGTAATCAGTGCTTAATTGGCATTGAGGAAAACACGTTAATCAGACCAGAATAAGTCTCCAGCTTCTTTGCACAGTCATTCATTAGACTACTTCACTCAGCCAATCAGAGGCAACCTGGGAGCTGGGCATACTGGGTTGCAATCACAGATTCTACTAATGGACAAGAATGGCACCTTACTGGTCACACTATGGTGCCATCATGCTATTTTATGAGCACAGTTACTGAAGTGCTGAAGCCTATGTTTGAATGCTATTGTGTTATTTTCCCTGCAGACAGTTTGCTTATCGCCAATATTTTGCTCAAGAGTTTTGCTTTGTTCTCATGTGCTGCATAAGTTACATGTGTCTATGTGAATAAGGGCTGTGTCTGATTTGTTAATACATTAAAGCAGGGTCCCTGATTATAAGCTGTATAGCTTCTTAGCGAGTCCCAATTTAAATTTAAATAAATAAATTTAGTTACCATGGTAATCCAACAGGATTGTTATGCTGGTGTGGGACAGACTGGTTCCCCAGTTTAAAAAACAAAAGAAACAAACAAAAAAAACCTCCACTAAACATTGTATAAGAATTTGTGTTTACATGGGTTGGATTCACAGGTTTGCATCTGTAAATATATTTCCACTTAAAGGGAATCAGGAGCTAGTTGTAAACGGGCTGGCTATTAAACCTGCAGCAGCAGGAGGGATGACAGATATCAGCTGTCTATCAGTAGACTATAAAACCCACCCTAACTTTTCTCTCTCCTGCTTTTAATTCTGCTGCTTATAATTCTGTCTGCAAATAGCACTGACATATTTGAGCAACTCTTACCCTTATAACAGATAGTATAGGATGTATAATATATATATATATATTTTATAATTCTAAGCACAGAGTGCAGAAAATAAGTTGGCTGGCTATAAATAGAATTTAACATTATGTACACATTGTTATGTAATTGAAAATATCAGTAATGTGTGTATATATATATATATATATATATATATATATATATATATATATATATATATATATATATATATATATATATATATTTATAAATATTTTTTTATATATATGTGTGTGTGTGTGTGTGTGTGTGTGTGTGTGAAGTTGAAGATTTACTATTACTAAGAAGGGTGATGGTGGCACATTTCTAAAGAAAGATATACAATGCAAGGATTAAATCATGCTCAGTGGTTTTATATTTCAGAAGCTATGCTTATTCCTTTATGCTGAGGATTGCAGCTGTTGTTTTTTATGGGATTTAATATGATACTCAGCATGTGGTAATTCTTGGCAATACAGAACAGAATCAGCTTTATTTTTTATAAACAGGCCATGCACAAGTTTTACCACAGATTTTATTAGAATACTCCTTGCAAATTTGGTCTGACTGGTGAGGTTAATTAACAGAATAGTCTCCCTCTGCCTGCACTTACCTTGCAACATGTTAAGAAATGTATGTTTGCTACAAACTTTGGAGTGTATATTTGTAGTTAATTGTTGTTATTAGGTAATTACTGAATGGAAACATGATCCTTCACCCTTCTCACCTGCCTTTATTGACCAGTGTGGACATTATGCAACATGTCAAAGGGCACACTAAAGCTTTGCCATCTCTAAATTGATTAGAAAGAGACAATGGTAAGAACAAATAAACACTCTCTCAGTCTTAGTTTCCCACTCAAGAACAGCCCACATGGAAATAAAGGCCATGGCAGTAAGATCCAGCCATTGTGAATATTTTGAGTCACAAAGGCATTAATATGAAGTCTTTTTTTAAGCTAAGCAAGCTTGAGGTGAAAAAAATAATAAGATAGCATCCAGTTAGCAGTTTCTGCTGACTTAATGATTTACAGAAACTGATCTGAGTTTTTAGCAATGTGCTTTTACAGTTCCATACTTCCCCAAGATGAGAAACATATCTTAAGAACTCACTGGTGCTTTAGTTTCCATTGCATGGGGAATTAATCAGAGTGAAGGTTGAATAGCTTTGTTGGTGACTGTAGATTTTCCATTGGATGCTGTTTTTCCAAGAGAGTGTAGCAGAATAATTCTAGCTTTCACTGGAGGACTACATGCTTTGGGCTTCAAGTACTCACTAACAAATATCAAGTCTGAGTGATGGTGCTGTCGAAACTGATTTTTTTTTTTTTTTTTAAGTGTACCCAAAGGAGCTTAGTAGGAGACAGACAGGATGTAGTTTTAACTTTACAATAAAGACCTTTGGCACTTCAGGAGGGTTCTGTTACACCAGTTATAATGATGGGGTTATACTGGCAGAGCCATGCAGGTGTTACAAACTGTAGTTAACAGCTGAGTCACACAGGAAATCCTCATGACCGACACAAGGAGTCTCACTGTCGTTGCCCAGAGACTCTCCCTTATTGTTTAAGCCTACTTTATTTGTTTGTTTGTTTGGTGGGTCATACAATATGATTAGTTAACTACTGGTATCTAATTGGATTGTAGCGAAGGAAGCCGCATCTAGTTTGTTTGTTATTTCTCAAGGCTGAATATTTTTAATAATATCGGACACAGTCTTAACACCCAAAATTATTTCTCTGATTTTACTTCTGGATAATGATATGGTAATCTTAAATCATCAAGGGTATTATAATCTGTTAAAATGCAAAGTCAATTTGATCTGTTAGTGAATAAGTAGGTTTTACAAGGATTTCTGTTGAAGTGTGACTTTTATACTTGATAATGGCAATAAATCTGACTTCATGAATGCGACAGAAACAGCTCAGAACTGCACCTCTTTATTTAGTGCCACAGCAAAGCTACTGTACATCCTGAGCTCTTCCTCTCCTCCATAAGTTTGCATTCTCACTTTGCTTCTTGTTTGCAGCCACACTCGTGTTTGTTTGGATAAAACGAACGCTGAGAATTGTACAATATTGCGTCTCTCCCATAGCACTCACTTTGGCACTGACTCAGATGATTAGTTGAGCTTTAACTATCTTTAATTTAGTCTGGATTTGTGTGTGTATTCAAGTGTGCGTTTTGGCCTGCTTGTTAGCACCGTGCAAGAACCAGAGTGCACTTTTTAATTACAGCTCTCAGATAATTTAGAGAGGAGGAGAGAGTGCAAGACGGAGAGACAGAAAGTGGTGGAGGAGGGTTAGTTTAATCTCACAGTTCGTTTCACCCGTTGCTTTTGGTCTTATACTTCCTTTTAAAGACATGAATCACTGATCATCCAAGAGAAAGGCTGAGAGAAAGTATGCTAGATTAGCAGCAGTAGTTATATAATCATATAATCAGATTATAAGTACATTAGCTATAATTGTCTTTTCTGTGATAAAGAGGTAAAAGCATGAAGGAGTAAATGAGGGCCTTGTAGCTGAACAACTGTAGATGCTCATAAACAAATTGGGTCATGGTAGCATGTGTGAGTGTGTGCTGGTTTCTGTACAAGAATATGTGAAATTGTGAATAGGCGTCTAGTAAGTGAATAATTTATGTTTTTATCTTAAGTACATCTGCTCTTAGTGACTTTGCTGTGTTTACCAGCTGCTCACAGTCAGGGCATGCATGAATTTACAAATAACTCCGGCATTCATTCATTTATTCCCATTTATGTCAGGGAATATATTCCTAATGATACACTGCTGTCTGTCTCTGTTTACTCTGCGTTTCTGTTAGTCTGCGTTAACTTTGGTAAGTGAAATGTTTACCTAAAAAGGAAAGCTGTTGATAATTTCTATTCTTACAAGAAATTGCGAGCAAAAACACGAGCAGAAATCTGAGGGAAAAATGACAAAACTTCTGTTTTTCAAGTAAGTAAAAGGGATTGTAGATGGGGAACTTTGCTTTTCAGTTCAGTAATTCAGTAATAGGAAGACACTATTTTCTTGAGACTTTTGGTCAAGATTTGCTTGAAAAAGCCATGAAATGAACTGCTTGGTGTTAGGAATTATTTAAACTCTTCATGGGGTTGTATTTACTGCACGCTTCTGTGGCAAAAACAGGAATAAAGTAGGTGTCATTTATAGAAAATGCAAGATGATGGAACAGGAAAAAAAGATCTAAAAGCAGATGGGGAATTCTGCTTTATGTTTCAATCCAGTGTAGGCTGCAGGACTTTATAAATAGACATGGATATGCATCAATGACTTCGGGCCCTATTCTGGTCTTTTCATGTAAATATGGTTGTGGGTAGAATTTTGATTGTCATGGAAAATTCTATTCTGAGGTTTTGGTTGTGAGAGTTGAATGGTGAGTGCATATATTTGTGCTTGTATGCATATATAGGGAGAGAGGTATTTCTGTGAGAGTGCATATCTTCACACTTTTAGCACAAACAGGAGTGTTAAAACCTCTCTCACAGTATCTGCAGACAACATTTTCACTCCTTTCCTCTCTATCAATACTCCTCTACAACTCACTTCATCTTAGAGGATATGTTCTGAAACATTTACACACTGCCACCCCTTCAATGTCTGTTCTCTCCACCCTCTCCTCTGTCTTCTCATTTCCCAACATGCTTTTAGACTCCGCATATACTCCCACCCCATCCGCCACCTTCCACGCTTTCTGCCTCCTCTGCCGCTGATCCCTCCTTCCCTTGTGGGTCCAGGTGTGTCTAATCAATGTCTAAGCTCTTTGAAACCCTCTCAATGCTGCGCGGTTTTTAGTGTGTCTGGTTGCGTCTGTGTATGTGTGGTGGCCTGCTCACGGTGTCCTTGCATTTAATACAGAAACAGAATGAAAACGAGTTAATTCAAGGTAAGCAAGGCAGGGGGTGGAACTGCTGTAACCTCAACAAAGAGCCGCTGAGAATTCTTTTGCATGCATGGAGGTTAAATTGCCAGTAAATGTCTGGAGAAAATACAAAGAAATGTTTTTCAATTTAGGATGTAATTCTCCCTTAAGGTTATTGATTTAAGAATAATCCAAAGTCAATTCATATGTAACTCCTGCAGTTTAATATTGACTCCACAAGAACCTGGCAAAGTCCACATAGAAAAGTCTAAGTCAACAGTCAAAGCATGAAGCTTCTTGCAGTGAGGGGAACAGTGCTAACCAGCACACCACCTTTATCATCTATAATCATGCTGGAACGAAATGTAGTAAAAATCCTGACATATTAGGTGTTATTTGCAATTTTTTTTTATTGTCATTTACTCCTATTTCCTTCCCTCTGTTCAAACATAGAGCTGCTATTCCTATAAAGATTTTATGTATATATTTTTCCATAATCACATTTTTTAACTCATTTATGGCTACAAAAACAGTCTGTTTTTGTTAAGGTCCTCATATTAATTTTCTGCTAAAGGTTTTATACCGTAACCACAATAAGATTGTCATAACTGCAGTTAGTAAATTCGTCTTTTCTTTTTAATACTGCTATTAGAATACAAACCCAGTGGTAGTTATACAGCTGCAGCACACATAAAAGTAATGAAGAAAAAGTCTGTATGATTTTTAGATTAGTCTTTTTTTCTTTACCACTAGCTTTGGCTGCAAATTTGACACATTTTCTCCTTTTCCTTTAAGCTGAGAGATCAAACATGCCATCAGTGGGGCTGAAATCTGCTTAGCTTATATCAACAGGCCATTAATTGTGGTTGATCAAATATCTGAATTAAAGTGAAGAAACTGAGTGAAAGAAAAGAAAGATCCTACCTTACCTTGAAGTTACAAATAATAGAACATATAGAAAAGGCAGTAAAAAAAGAAGACATGTGTGTCAATACATACATATAGAAGAGATAACATCAAAGCAGTCTAATGACAACATCTGAAAGGAAACATAACAAATTAAATCTTCATTAATACCAAAGGGTTCCGCTGTACTAAGATTATTAATCCAGAATGCCTCTCTGTGAAGCAAAGTCTTAATCACATTCCCTCTTCTGGGTTGGTGGTGGTGGTTGCCCGGAACTTCAGGGATGCTGCAGAGCCATAGTTGGCTTGACTGTAATGACAGTGATCACATAATCCATGTAATGATGGGCTGCCAGAGGTCAAAAAAGGATAAGTTCTCCCTACACTGAAAAATAATGTACATTTCAGAATTATACAAAAGTCTTTTTTAGGCAGTGAAAAAAGAAAAAAGTCAACAATTTGAAAATGTTCTGCAACAACAGAAGTTGAACCCTGAAGTTGATCAAGCCTTGAAAAGTGGGGCTACCATTTCCCAGAGCTCTCCCCACTTTTCTTGATCACTTAAAATCCCATATATCTTTCCATATAGAACTGGAAAAATACGGGTTTTCTAAAACTTTTGACCAGTAGTGTAGTAACTTTTATAAAGCTACATGATGAAAATAACAGTTGTCATCTTGTTTATTTCCATTATTACAAGAGGAAATATGCCCATGCAGTACATGCAGTTTGAACTCACTCTGCAAACTAAAGGAGAGCATGGTGGACTTTTCACAAATGCCTTTCAAACCAGGACTGGTGCACTTTTGTTTCTCATTAGAAAAACGTAACTGCTACTGATATGCCTTTAGTTACAGGGTAATTACTATTGTAACAGAGTTATAGAGAAGAAACAAGCTATGTGTGTAAGAGCAAGCCAGTAACCCAGATGTAGCCACTTTAACTAACAACGCTTGCATCAATGAGCTGATGCTGCAACACTGGCTTGGTGTGTAATAGCACACACTGATGAGGGGCTGAGGTGCCTTGTTTGGCATGTTTGAATTACCAAGTAGGAGGACCAAGTTGACAAGGGTGTTTTCTTTTTTCATTACCTCTGAGACACAACTAATCTAGTAAAAGGGCTGAAGATGACTCATCTCTCCAAAAGAGTATTGGGTTGATAAATCCTAAATCAGGAGAAATTATGAGAAACTCTTTGCTGCTTACAGGTTTTGCTCACAGATGCAAATTCAGGGCAGGGTTAGGAATGCAATGAAAGTTTCAGCTGAGAGATTCCAGACATTAGTATGACAGAAGCAGTAGGCTAAAGTTGTTTTGGGTTTAAGGGGCTTGTAGTTCTAAAGGTTTGTAGACTACTTAGCTAAGTCTGTTATGAGGCCATCCGATGCCTCAGCCATGACTGTCTTCTCCACATATTAATCCAAATGCTTGATACTGATTTTATTTTATCTTTCGCTCACTCCCACTCTGTATATGTCTGTTTGTGAACCCCGAAGGCCCAGGGCATAGCAAAAGCTCATGTGCTTAACTCTAGTCTCACTTCAGCTCTACTGGATTAGCTGCTGTCCTCTCCTCTTCTCACCCTGTCCCTTCCTTCTCATCTATCCCAACATTTTCTCTTTGCTGAGGCCACATCTGCTTCTGTGGCTATCCGTATGTATTTATTCACACTTACTGCAGCAAACAGATTTCCCTCTCTTCCTTTCCTCAACTCTTTTCCCTCTCTTCCCTCTCCTCCCTCTCTCTCTCTCTCTCTCTCTGACATATGGCAGTGTGATATCCACAGCCGCAAGGCTCTAATTTATTTAGCTAACGATCTACACCACCTCCCTGAATACAGAATGAAGGTCTAGTCTTTCCTTCTTTCTTTCTCTCCCTCTCTCCGTCTGTCCTCCTCTCTTTATGCTGTCTACTCTGTCTCCCTGCCTCACCTGTTGTTCCATGCATGTAAACGAGTGAGCACACACACATGCACACGAACACACACAACAGGCGTTCACTCTCCTGTTTAATCTAATTAAGCAGGACCATGTTTTCTCAAGCAGGTTGTAAATACTGAGACTGTATTAGTGGAATGAAATTTGAAGTTGCTCTGTTTGAGTGTGTGTGTGTCTGTATGTTGTTAAGCAGAAGTGTATGTATTTATGCATACTGTATTTTTAGTAATCTGTGGATGTCAGATGTTAATAGCTACAGGATTTTGTGCTGAATGCGTGGTTGAACATATGAATCCAACATGATATCGATCTGCATGTGTGATTTTCAGAGTTTGTTATTTATATGTGCATCTGTTTGCATGTGTGTTAATGAGATTCTGGGCAGTATTTCAAGCTTAGACAGGAATATCAGGCCAGATTTGGGTTTTGTGTCTCTTCTTGACATGTTTTATCACGATCTGGCTCTCACTCTGTCTCTCACATCTACACCTACACACACATTGTCACACAGACTTTCTTCCACTGGCTTTCAATTCAGTCCCTAGAAGAAACACATTTGAACACCTTGCCTTCATTAGAACCAGGTTCATATCCCCTCTGTCAGCCTGAAAATACAGATGGAGTTAAGGATGGTCAAACAATGCAAGAAGAGATGAGGGGAAAGTTGTTACTTCCCTGGTTCGGTATATCAAGCGAGCCACCTTTGGTCCAGCTGGTGTGTGTAAAGGGACAGGGACAGGTTTTTAGTGTCAGTTTAGATCACATCAAATAATAGAAGGCGAGTCCAATTATTATCTGGATTCAGTAGTGTAAATTACTGAAGATACTCTGTGGGAACTCTTTATGCTTTATTGGATTCTGGTATTTTTATGAGACTTTAAATTAGTGTATTGGTAAGAAGTAATAACTGTTCTCGATGTATTTTGTGTGTGTATGAGTCTAAGTAGGGCAGTGTTGCAGTTAGTTCGACTCTCACTCCTAAGAGGCATCTTAATAAATTGCTTTTTCTCAGCATCAAATCAGGGGAGAGGTATGTAATTGGGAGCTATTTCTTTACTGAGTGTGAGATAGATTGTGTGAAGTGTTCATGCATGTTCATGTCTGTGTGGGTGATGTTTTTGTAAGGTGCTAAAGTGAATTGCAGGCTGCCAGTTTTATTCCCCAGACCTGGAAGAAAAAGAAAGAAAAACTGCTTTAGAAAGAAGTCATATATATATATATATATGTGTGTGTGTGTGTGTGTTATATATATATATATATATATATATATATATATATATATATATGTGTGTATGTATGTACATTTTTGAGTATTTGTTTTTGCTTTTTTCTTGGTTAACCCTGAGTAACAGCGAGAAGCATAATGTTCACGCTCGTATTCCTTTAAGGGACATATTTTACTATTCATTTGTTTAAATAAATTTAAGTGCATCTGTTTGTTAATGTGCATTGTGTGTGTTTATATCAGAGTGTCTAGCTAAAGTCAGACACAGACAGAGTAATTAGCTAAGTGTTGTATTTACTCCCATTCCAACCTGCAATCATTTTAATTTGTTTATTCAAACCAGGCAGCATTTGTTTGTTCTCTACTAAAGAGTCCTGCACATTTCTGCTGCCAGAGTGTGTGTGCGTGTGCAATGCGTATTTAGAGGATTTGTTTGTTTACATCTCTAGTTGGAAAAGCCAGTGACTTCCCTTGTGTGCATTCTACGTGAAAACCATACACACATGTATTTGTGTGCCGGTGCATGTACATTTATCTGCATATCTGAGGTGTAGAGTTCATAAGCTACAACATTGTTCTTTATGGTTCGTGCTCCAGCTGTGGACAGTTTTATTACAGGGCTAATTGGCAGCATAGACTTTGGCATTTGTATATGTCCGCAAGTTTTAAACTCATGGAAATCCGGTGTATTGCCATATAGCTTTCTGTCTCATTCTCATAACCATTGTTGTCAGCTTTTATGGTTTTAGTGATTGTTTGTGTGCATATGCAAGCCCTCTTGCGAGTGTGTTTGGACCTCATGCTTGTGGATTTGTGTGCCATTTAGGATGTGTGTCCATGGCAGAATGTGAGGCAAACTGTTGCAGATGCAGATCAATGCATCTATTAGCAGTTATATTGATCTAGAGCTCTGTTAATCCTGCTAAATGCTGATCAAAAAGTCCTCTGATACATTATGGGCCCATAACCCCCACCCCAATCCTTTTACTGTCTCCATCATTCTTCTTGCTATTGCTCTGAACTGAGTGGAAATGAGAATCTCATACCTTCTAACATAACTTGTATGATATTACTGCAGGCAGCAGAAAAATTATATCAGTACAATACTGTAGGTGTTCCATTGATCAAGTGATGCAGTGCTTTCATTTCAGCGTATTTCAGACAAGGCTTGTTGCTGCATTGACTCAAAAGTTACTGAAGTTACTTTGAGATACAGCAGCTAGTGATGTGTATAGTTTTTGATGCACTTGCTGGCAAAGGATTGGAAGCACAATGCATGCATGTGCACGCACAACCTCAAACAGAGACACACATTGGCATACACACGCGTATAGCCTAACCTCTGGCCAGGGTCCCATCCAAGGTATTAGGGGGTCTTAAGAGGCAGAATTCACTAATGACTTCTTTTATCTCCTACACACAGCTTTAAACCTGATCGCTGAGGCTCCAGACCCACACCCATACGCACACACTCTCTCTCTCTTTCTCTGACACACACAAACATATGGATCCCAAAATATCATGGGTGGATAAATATAGAAGAGCTGTAATAGTGTTGGCTGGTCACACTGGAATTTTTTGATCAGACCTTCTTTTGCTTTTGCTTTTTTATGCTTGCTTTTCTTCCAGTGGACTCTAATACACAGTCACACATAATATGGTATGATCATATAATGCACTCTGTGTGCTGTGTGAGAAGAAAATATTTCTCCATTCCTCTGCTTATCTTTTGTTATTTTTTTTGTATGTGTCTTAGTTTCTTTATGTTTGCTGACTGAAAAAATGGACTAACAAATAGTTGGGTCAAGGTCTCTTTGGCTTTCCTCTTCAGTTTAACACTGAATTAAATAAACCACATGGCTTTAAATCAGAATAATTTTAGAATAGAGATTATTCTTACAGTACCAGTCAAAAAATGTGGGCACACCTTCTTCTTCCAAAGTTTGATAAACAGAAGTGTCAAACTTTTGACTCATGAGTTTAGCCCAGTGGAAAAAATGTGTTAGTAAAGAGACAACACTACTTGTGTTTGGAGACATGGCTCTTCTTAGGAAAAAGAAAAAGAGGTCAAGTTGGAAGATGAGATTAGAAGATAAGATAGGAGGAGAGATGTGGGCCGAGATTTGGGCAGATGAGAGAATGAGGGAGGCTAAGCCCGGTGGCTTGTTCCAGTAACTCTAAACACAAGCACACCAGGTGAATGTGCTGTGGTCATAACTCTTGAAACTACTCTCCTATTTGATCTGTGCACTGTAATTGGCTAACGTATCTCACTACTCTGTGAACCTCCCACCTCTGCCATTGAGGGGAATTTTTCTCTTTGTTCACAGGAGTCACTTCACCAGTTCCTAGCACTTTGAGCCCTAACACTGCTCTTAGATCTGATAAACCATGTGGCTTCAGATCAGATATGAACTTTCCGACAAGTATGAATTTAGATCGTCAGTATTTCTTCATCACAGAACAGAAAAGTTGGAAATATCTCGGAATGTGGATACATAGGCGTGTGAGCATGTGTCTCTTGTGGTGAGGTATGCACCGACTATGTAGTGCACTGACACCTGTTCTCCATCTCAGCTCTCTTCATCAGACCACAAACACCATCTTGTTGCCTGGCTGTCTCCCATATGTCTCTCGTCTTTCTTTTCTGATCTCACTCCATTTTTGGAGTTAAAGCAGGATTCTGTTGTTGTTTAGGGAGCAGTCTGCACTTGCTTAATGTGGTCAATTATAAGGATGCTGGGAATTCTCTCTTCCTCCTGATCTCTGGGACGCCTGATAGAATTTATTATCGGTCCCTGAGCCAAAAACAGTTGGTGCAGACGAATACTTGACCGCTGAACTGAAACTATCTGCGTTTCATATCTAGTCTGAGAACTGTATTTATAAACATTGTTTTGTACATCTTATCACACATGAACAGATGGTAGGTTCCCTTAGCTAATCATTTATGCCACAGCTACTCTAAGTAAATTGACAGTTGGTACACATCAAATATGGTGAGAGTACTATCATTAGACAGTGTCATATCAAAGAGTTCTTACAGGCATCAAGAACCAGCAGTGACAGCACATCCCCCTGCTATGTTTCCTCACTTTGTCAGCATTTAAGAAGACAAAAATTGCACCAAAAAGCCACCTCCAACTGCCATCTATGGTGTACAATCTATGCCTGCATATGTAACTTTGCAGCACAAGACCACATAATTACTATATTATTACAATTCAAAGCCTGCTTTTTAGTTTAAATTTGAAGAGTCATGTTTTGTACTTTTATGCTTTTGTTAATACTTTAAGCTTCATGTAATAAATAAATAAATAATGCAATCAGTCAGCCAGGCAGATTCAACATGTTTGCCTAAAAAAGCGATGGGTTCTGATGATGCGTTATATACCAAAAGGACGACATGGACAGATGTTCATTGAAGCACCAGACATTACTGCCGTTTTAGTTTGGTGTATAAAGCCCATTAAGTTTTCATTCTAACTTGAAGAAAGTATTCTTAAAATCATTATTTATTCCTTCATGATACACTTAAAGGAAAGTAAGTAAGAATTTGAAATTTTCCATCAATTTGCTCAAACAAAAATATTTATCTTTATCTTTGTGTTTTACTGTATCAAACACAGACACAAACTACATTTCAACGATAAGATTTCCATTTATTGCTCACTTACTACTGATATGTTTGAAATTTTAATTGTTGTACCTTAAACATCCCTTCTGTAACCTTTGCATGTTGAACCCCTACCCACCACCCCCTTTCTATAGTTATTACAGTACTGTAATAGGATCTTAAAAGCAAACACTACCTTCTGTGTCTCGATGCTGTATAGACTTACTTGGCACCTCTTGTAGTTGTTCGTCCTGTTTCCTAACAATTAAACACCGAAGCTCTTCTAATTGTTTTAACCTCCAAACAAGAAATCATAAATCTGAGCAAACTTGAGCTGATACCCAGAGTATAAAATATCCTGCTGATGGTAATTCATTTCAAGCTTATTTATTGGGCAGCTTGCATCATGAACATTTCCATTTGTAGAGCTGTTATTATCAAATCCCTCATTTAAACCATTAATTAAATACTAAATTGATTAAAGTCTCCTACACTCAACCTGTAACGCAGGTATCATCAGGCCCATAAGGTCACTGCGACAGTGATCTAATTAAAACAAGCCTTGTGTCTGTAATTAGATTATGTAACAGTAATAAAAAGCTTGCTTGTAATCCCTAGCAGAGTGAGATAAAAGAGTGGTGCAAACTTAAACAAGAGCATGACCACCAACATTATTCAAGTTAAAGAGAGTTGAAATAGTACTGATGATAGAGAGATGCCTTCACTACTAATAACAGTAAATTGTATCTTAATGTTTCACGATTGGGCACTTGCAGGCTAAATAAGCAACTGAAAAACAGAGCAATAGTTTTTGCTCTTAAATTATTGGATTCATAGGTCTTTACATTTTCACCCATTTATTTGATCATTTTTCATACATCGGTACAATTATCTTTTCATAGGAATAATTTTCAGACAAATGCCTTTTAGGGGAGTTGCAAATTGTTGTTGCGATCGTTAAATTGAAAGTGTTATATTAAATGTGTGTACTTGTCGCATACATTGTTGTCGCATACATTGTTGTCACACACTGCGATAGAGTAAGTGCAAAATGAAGTTTTAAATGAATTGAAAATATGACTGGTGAAAACACAGCAGATTGATTGCAGTGCAGCTGGGTCAGGGAGGCAAGTCTAATTAGATAGTGACTACACACATCGTGGACAGCTCTGATTTTTCTCTGCCTCAACATCCTTCATAGTCATTATAAACTCACCACAGGAGACCTGCTGTTACAGTTTAAACTTCTACAATGGCCTCGCTCTGTGTGCTCTAGGGCAGCGCCTAAATGTTGGAGGGTTTTAAAGAGCTTGGCTACTTGTGCACACACCCTGACTTCCCTGTGATGTGAAATTGAAAACTCATGCAAAAAGCTTTCAGACTTTCTGTGTCTCCTGCTTTCTTTCTCTCTGGTCTGCCCTGTTAGAGAAGATGGAAAAAAAATACCCACACACTCAAACACTTGAATGATTACGTGAAAAAGTGATTTTCCACCGTTTTTAGTCTCTCTTTCTGCTTTCTCTCTTTCCTGCAGCTCTTAAGGTGGCATGGTCTAGAAGTTGTAGCCCTCAAGTGCTCTTCATACTAGTACAGTATTAATCCTGTGTAGGTTTATGCGGCAGACAGAGTTTGTCTGTGTGTTCCCAGGCTGCCTCTCTGTGTCTCTGCACGCGTGTGTGTGTGAGTGTGTGTGTGTGCATGCACACACTCCAGGGAGACTGCTATCTGATCCATTGAGATGAATGGCCTGTCTGTATCTCCTCTATACAGCTGACACTATCAAATAGCCACTGCCTTTCTCTCTCTTTTAGTCTCCCTCTCTCTCCTTGGCCTAACCCTGTTGCCCATTGGTCTCCTCTTACACCATTGCACCCTCATTTGTTGTTTACAAGTAGAGCGAAGGATGACTGGCATTTTATCTTGCAGCTGAGAGAAACAACAAAGATAGAGGAGACAGAAAAATAGAAGCAGAGAGCAAGATTCAAAGACAAAGGGGGGAGGAAGCTTTTCTGTCTGCTAGCATCTGTTGCTGCAGGGCATGGATGGGGAGGTGTGTGTATGTGTGTGACAGGGAAAGTTTGATGGTCAGGATTAATTCAGACAGACCATTTGATGCCTGAGTGATTCTAGTCTCCCTGTTTCTTCTACTAATGCCTTAGTCTCTCTGATCCCTCTCGCCCCTCGCTCTCTTGCCACCTGTCTTTACCTTTTCTCCGTCCATCTATCAGCCATCCTAAGTCCCGTATTGTTATTATCAGCTTGATGAATTTGTTTTTACAGTCAGTGGTTGAGGTGTATAAGAGGAAAGTCAGTGGTTACTGTTTGGCTTACGGAGGTTGACTCACCAGCAAACAGGTGCACCTTTTTTTCTTTGTTTTTCTTCTTCTCTAAGTAGATTTTGAGATTTTTTTCTATCTTATTCAAAGAACTTCACCACATATGTGAAGCGCTATTTATAACAACAAAGTGGGAATGAAATTGGTTGAATTTAGCAGTGCAAGTATGACTCATTGGGCACACTTTGTCACAGCAGATAATGTTCATTCAGATGACGGAGAATTCCAGGGAGTAACATTGTCATAAAGGGGTGTGCTTGGTTTAATGTTCAGACGAGTGTAACGTAGAATTACTAGAATTTCTGGCCGTTGACAACTCTGCATCACCAGACTTAGTCAGCAAATCTGTGATGCATTTCATGGATATGGTGTACAGCCTTGGGTTGCAAAGGGGCATGGATTCATCACCTGCTGAATATTTTAGAGTGGCTTTATAACATGTTTATAATATTCTTCACTTTATAGAAACTGCTATACTTCTACTTCACAGCTGAACTAGCCTGGGTAAAGGTCATAATAATAATAATGATAATAATAATAATGGATTAGATTTATATAGCGCTTTTCAAGGCACTCAAAGAGCTTTACAGAAGATCCATTATTCTTTAACTCCTCAGTCGTACTTGGTGATGGTATACTACGTATGTAGCCACAGCTGCCCTGGGGCAGACTGATGGAAGTGTGGCTGCCATTTCACGCCTACGGCCCCTCTGACCACCACCGGAACCATTCACACACCAGCAGTGCCCCCACTCGAGGCAAAGAGGGTTAAGTGTCTTGCCCAAGGACTAGGGATGTAACGATATTTTCGATATCACGATATTGCCGGAGGTAAACTGCCGCGATATTGTCATGGTCTTGTCACGGTATTAAACAGCGTATAGTTTTCAGTCCGCTCTATGCATAGCGTAACGCACTAAACTACATTGACCATGATCCTTTGCTGCCAGTGCGCTCTTTTGAGCCAATGGGAGCACACATAGCCCCCACGCACAGGAAAAGCAAATACAGCATGGATATACACGAGGATGGAAACAGCTGCTGTACTCCACGTGAAGTGAGAACTTTGTTCCTGTTCTGGAGGCCGCAGGGACGACAAGAAAGTTTGTTTTGGTCTGGTCATCCCTCCGTGAGAAGCTTCAGCCGTGACGCCACAGAGATCATCGAGTTGACTTGGTAAGTTTATATTTAGCTAATGACGAACTTGGTCCGGGGGGGGGGGGGGGGGGGGGGGCTGCGCATGCGGAGATGTCCGTGTGTTAAACGCCTCGCGTGTTGTAGGCACATTTTCGTATTTTTTCACCACCTCGATCAGCTGTTCATTAAAACTCTCTTTAACTTGCAGCAGCGGGTGCAGAAGAACATCTAATCAGCTGATTGTCGACATCACGGTGCTCCAATCATGTCCACAAGGAGCCTGTAGAAGTTCAGACATATGACTGACCACTGACAGAAAGGCGGACTTATTTATTTTAAATTTATTGACCACTAAAGACGAGGCAGTTTCTTTGTGCCTGGGTCTTTTTTTTTACTTAGTAAACTAGCTGTTTTAATGCTGGTTGAGTTTATTTAATATAGTACCTGAGCTGTCTTCTCAATAAATATATGTTGGATTTTTACTTGAATTTCAGCTTCAGCAAAAGTTTTTCAAGCAGGTCAAAATGTCATAACGTTGAATTTGACAATACATATTGTAACAATGACTCGTTGAAGCATTTTGTGCCATCATTATTGTTATCGTGAGCCCCCCTACAATATCGAGATAAATATTGTATCATGAGGTTCATATCGAGATAATATCATACTGTGAGATTTGGACATCGTTACATCCCTACCAAGGACACAACGACTCATGGCTGGGGGGTTTGGGATTCGAACTGCTGATCCTTCGATCGTTGGCCGACCTGCTCTACCACCTGAGCCACAGCCACCCCCATTTTGGTAAAGCTTGTCCTTAAATGTGTGCACCTCTAGCATTATATGTTAAAGTAACGTCCATGTGAATGCTGCAACCCAACATTTCAGTGAACATGGCGTTTACCTGTCAGTGGTTTTAATGTTGTGGATGATCCATATAAGCAAACTATATTTGAAAGAGGCTACCATTTTAATCCTTTTGTCTATACTGTCAGCAATACGACCTGTTGCCTGTGTCTTTTCTGTAGCTGGATGTGGATTGGTCAAGCTCGGTCTTTCGTTTCAGTTTCTCAGCAATGCAACATTTGCTGTCTCCAATCTTCTGTGGTACTTAGTCCTTTGTGCTGAGTTGGAGGTTATGCCTCATTAGGGAACATTAGCAGCTCAACTGGGCAGTAATAACAGCTCCATAAATCACACAGTTTCAGCCCATAGGTCTTACTAGTATTATAGACTGTTATAATTTATCTTCCCCAGGTAATAGTGCAGGTCAGTTTACAGGTCATTCTGCTGCTGTTATTAACAGATGGGTTATGTTTTTGTTGTTATTGTGATACTCATTTCTTGATGTTTATTTCTTCTTCTGCTTTCCACTTCTCGAATGCATTAGAATGACTCGCAGCACCTTGTACATCATTATAATACAGTAGTCTTTACAGCAAAACTTTATCGCCGTGTTGGAAACTCATATAAGTCAGCCACTGTGACAGTAAATGTCTTGTGATTCATCATTTGAAGCTAATAGTCATGTCCCTTGTCTGTGACTCAAGCAACAATTTTAACTGAATAAATCAATTATGATATTTGGTAAAAATGATGGGAGCAGTACAGTAAGCCAATCAATGACTCACTACGCATATCTCATGTGATAAATCTCATTTGTCTCTGGAGTGGACATACAGTAAGATGAAGCCGGTGGATGTGCCAGGTTGCCCATGCTTCATATTTATTGATCAGTTTGTTTTAAATTTTGACTTTATTGAGATAAGATATTGTCTTACAGATTAGTTTTGTCATGTGGCCTACTAACCATGTGTTCTTTCTAGCAGATATATTTTAGTGCTTTTTTTTCCATCATTGCCAGGGGACTACAGATAAAAAATAGCCTTCTGGCCAATTCTGGCTTTTTTATCCATGTGTATTCATGTTTATGAAATTGAATTGTCCCCTTTTAAATAAACTAAACTAAACTAAATTTGAAAGAATTTATGAATCATAGATCACCTGGTGTAACATTTAACTTAAAGTGCTAGTGGCATGAAATTCCCGGCGTTTTACCTCTTCTCTGCTTCCCGTTGCGCTGACTATGTTGTACCTCTTCTCTGCGTAGTTCTGCGTGTGTTTGTATGATCTGAGGATACTCAAGCCACCTGCGGGTCCTCCTGTAGGGGATTGCTTGTTTTGTTTTCCGACAGAGACCGTGGAATGTTGTTTAGGGATTTCTGTACAGATGCACCGTCTGGTGAGATGTTGAACTGTGTAAGTGGATTCATGTTTTCTCTCTCTCTCTCTCTCTCTCTCTCTCTCTCTCTCTTCCCCTTCCTCACTCCTTTCTTTCTGTTGCACTTTCTATCATTATCTCTGTTAACCTTTATTTCTCCCTTGTCAAGCCCAGCAGTATGGTATGGAATGCTGTTATAGACAAATGTTGAATTAAAGAAATAAAATGAATAAACAGAATATCAAGGGGAGCCTTGTGTTCATAAAGCTCCCCTTGGTAAAGCAAAACTTTTCAACACAATAAAGCAATCGGATTTCCATTCTGCTTGCTATGATGCTGGACAGGACAAGTTAGAAGGAAAAAAAGAAAGAAAGGAAAAAAAGGGAAAAAAAGGAAAAAAAAAAAAAAGAAATTCCCTGCAACTTTGGTCCCTTTTTAGTCAGACTCCAAGTACCCAAATACTGTATGAAAGGATCGTTCACCATAACTCAGCCTTGTCATAGAATAGCAGGCGCTTCGAGTTAGCGCTACTGTTAGCATCGGCATACAATGACCGAGGTTCAGTGGGCGGGACCAGAAGGCACGTTGTTGTCATGGTGCTCTGGTGGAGAGGAGGCGGAGTGATACGGAGATACCTGGAGACATTCGCCCATACACTCAGCAGTAACCTGCAGACACGCGCCTCTCCATACACTCATGTTGGAGTAAAAAAAAAGAAAAAAAGAGTTGCTGTGTTCTGTTGAACACGGCCGCACGTCAGGCTTGAAGAGGTTCGTATTGAGCTTCTGTGGATCTATAAAGGACGTACGGCGGTCATGACACAGACGCTGATGCAGCGAGTATGAATACAGTTTAAGAAGAAAACAGCATCATATTCCAGCAACAAGTTTCCCTGAATTATTTACTTCACCCATGACCCGAATTCAGTTAACACTAAAGATATATTACACTAGTTCGGCAAGTTAGATCTGTCTTCGTCTGACCAGAGCAGTACAGAAACAGTGGTGATGATGATGATGATGATGAAGGCCTGATTGCAAACCCGAGTCCGCAGCCAAACATTCCTGCTCAACGGGAAGAATTATAAACTGGAATCATCACAAACATCAGTTTCCCTCAGAGATAAAAGACACGAACATGATGAGAAACGTTTATTAGAAACTTCGTGTTTCTTCGTGGTGGCTGGAAGCCGTTATAACCTCCTGATGAGGAGACGGAGCTGCAGGGAGATTTTAGTTAGCTTAGTTAGTTCGGTCGGCACATTCCTGCAGAAATGAAATCATCCACAAGCTTTTCAGTGGGGAGGACAAAACGATTGCTGTTGTCCTACGTACACCAGGTACAGAGCAGTTCTGATGTGAACAAGACACCATGATGTCGGTTTGTTGTTGTAGGTCTTGGAGGGAGGAACTTGGACAGTGTAGTTCGGGGGAGGGGGTAATTGGCTGAAAGTCATGGCGTCACAAGCTGCGCTAGGAGTAAAATAGGCCAAACTGCCAATCAGCCTATTTGTGAATGCTAACTTCACCCTGTAGACAGACACACCCAGGGAAAAAGGAAACTCGAATCTATAATTTCAGCCCTTAGGGGACATTGGCAGGCTGGAGAAACTAAAATATATGATCAAAAAACACAAATTTCATGCCAGGGGCACTTTAAACTGACTACACGGGTGCACCAGTATACCAGTGTTATGCTTTTTCAATGCATACCACCAGGCTGGAAAGAAAATGTCATTAGGGAAGCATGATGCTAAATAGCTTCATCAGGGTTCAGCTCCACTGGATATCTCAAACTGAGAAAAAACAGGTAGGTGTTATTTCTGTCAGGATCTCCTCTGTTTTAAATTTTACTTGTAGTTGTGTGATTGTTCTTCAACTTCACACACAAGTCTGCTCAAGTAAGCTGATTGCACTGCTCAAAAAACAAAACAAAAAATACTTAGCTGTGGCCCTGGACTCGTGTTTTTTGTTTTTTTTTGTTTGTTTTTTGTTTTTAAACGTGTGCTTATGTGAGTGTTTAGTGTTGTACTATTTGTTATAATCTGAGGCCCTATTGAAGATGTTTTGCTGGTACTTGTATTCTGTTTCTCGTCTTTTGACTGTCAGACACATTAATCCTCTTTCCCTCTAAAATACTCCTCCCTGCTCTGTCCTCTGTTTCTCTCAGCTGCTTTTCTGCTGAATAACCGAACTCTCGGGACACTGGCTGTAAGACTCGAGCAACATTTGTCTCTTTTACAGCCACTACTCTACACAATCAGCTGACTGGTTGAGGTTAGGGTTAATATTGCTGTGATTTTCTTCTTTTTTGCCCATCCTTCTCTTGCGCTGATGTGATCCCCACATTCTCTTTCTGAAGTAATTGAAAAAGTTTGTATTTTTGTTGTCTAGTTGTACGCTAGCTGTGTGATAGCTGTATTGTAAATGTGGGTGTGTCTGTGTGACAGGACCCTGATGTGATGTTTACCTGTGCACTAATTAATCATTTTCAATAGAATTTGTGTCTTTAATTAAGGCCACAGGCAGATGCTGTTGTCACAGCTGAGCCTCCGACGGCATAAAACAGGAGGCATAAACGCTTCTCTTTTAGTCTCTGCCGCCTTCCCTCTCTGGTTCGATCTGTTTTGCAGTTGACAGGTAATTTATGAGTGAGAGTAGGGGGGCTACTCTAACACAGACCTGGCGTCAGCAAGCTCACAAATACACGCACACACTTGCTCACACACAGGAGGTATATCATCACCTTGTCTGTGTAACTGATAGTCAAGTTCAGAGGTCAATGACCAATACCTGACCTTTTCTTGATACCACAGATGCTGTGTGTTTGAGTGTGTGTTCTGAATATGAGTGTGTTTTCGTGTCGTCGCTACCCTCTTTGCTGTAGAAGGGGTAATCAGTTTCCCTGTTGGGATGGTTTAATCTGTAGGTCACGTGCACAGGATGGATTCATCACTGGACAGATAGATCAATGTCACACACGTGCACACGAACTCACACACACAGTGAGTAATTGATATGATGTTAAATGGTTGGTCAAATGGCAGAGCTGTGGTGTTGACCTGGAGGTCACTGTGAGCACTTACCTATCTCTTTCTTGTCTGGTAGTCCTCTGTCATTTCACATCAATCCGGTCTGAACAACAAAACCCTGTCAGGTCACACCTTCACAGTTTCTTTGTTGCTGCACGGTTTAAAGCTGCAGCTTTATCTCTGTGTGTCTGTTCTTAGATGTGGGAGGACTCCCCTCTCTTCAGGGACTGGGATGTGATTGTGGAACTGTGAAGAAGCAGAAGAACAAAAGCGATAACGGGGTCATGGGAAGTCTTGTTTGTCATCTCTTTTTTTTTTTGTAAAAGGTTGTTCAGCGGCTGTATGTTTGGTGTATTTGTGTATTCACTCGCTGCTGTTGTTGCTCTCGGGGTAGTGCAGAGAAAAGGCGCTGTCTATGTATCTTCTTCTATCCTGCACATGTATTGTGTTTTAAATTTATGCTAATGTTTTTATCTCACTGAATCCAATCCTGTTTTGCAAATCTGAAACCTTGAGAGATGTATTTTTGGCTTTTCTTGTGTGGTGTGTGTTTGTATGTGCACACGCTAAAGTGTTGCCACTAAGAGATCTAGCCCTTAAGTCAGAATGATAGTGGAGTACAATAACAGTCTCTGTCTCACTAAATTATATGGATAAACCTTCAATCTGCATGTGTTTGCTGCTTTCGTTGTCACTTTTGCTCTCTCACCACACACAAACGCACATATATATTTAACATAAAGCATGAGAAGTTTTAACTTGTATGGAGGTAAAGAGGGAAAAAAGTCCCCTCTATGTTAGGAGTATTGGAAAAAAAATATGTTTTTTACCTGTATGTTTTACTTAAAGATGACTGTATGTTGAAAATTTGCTTGCTGATGGGTTGTGTTTTTGTTTTATTTTGTTTAATAGCAGCATTACAGCATAATCAAGTTTGCTTGTACACAAGTAAATTCATTACATTTGAATTTCCTTCATTATTCAAATCCTTTCCCGGGTGTATTTGTGTCCCAACATGATCTTGTACTGTATATGTAAGAAATCAAACATATACCGTATATTCATTTGTGCTTTCAGCAGGGTGGACGGCGGGCTTTTGAAATTTGCCAAGCAAGCATCAACCCTTTTCCCCCCTTAATCAATTAAAAGAAAAGATTAAGTATGTGAGTGGAGATTAACATGAATTAACATATCTTGGGTAAAAACTGTATTGCTTTTCTTTATTTACTTACTTGGATTCACTTCTTCCTGGAACGTTATCTTGGTGTCTGTAATTCATTTGGGAAAATCTGGAATCAGTTTCAGGATTTCATAATGTATTGTAGTGTTTTTCACTAGTCAAAAACATTGGGGGTTGAAACGGTTTTATCCAAAGGATGTTTTGATGTTGTTGGTTTGCTCATTCAAACCTTAGAAACTACCTAAGCAAAGACTTTTCACAAGCAGCATATTTTATGTTGTAGAATTCTGATATATGATTAAGAAAATGCATGCTCCCCCGGAAGCAAATTTTGGACATTTCATAGTTAAAAAGAATAATTTTGGTGCACTTTGAGGAACAAAAAGACAGTGCTACAGGCCAGTATGAATGTATAGTTAAGTATCTACATGTTCACATTAAGCACGGAATGGGCTATATGCAAGACTCCACTACTTCCTGAACTTAGTAGTGCTCCTCTGTTTCCTGTCTCTCATTATTGGACAAATTGATTAATTCAGGTGTGTCTGGCCAATTACTGAGGTCAGTTTTTGGTTTAAAAAAAACCCCAAAAACTACTGAGGACAGAAAAGAGTTAAAATTTTTAGAAGCCCTGATTAAACCGTTTCATTCAGCAGAGTTGAGCTAAATATTCGTAAAGTTCAGATCTCAGTTAACGTGCTGACATTAATGACACATGCAAAGTTTAAGTTTAAGTTTACATCTTTAGCTGTGAAGGTTTCAGCTGTGTGTGTTCCCACAATGTGCATGACGTTCTCGACATCACACGCTACTGAAAAGTAACATGATTGTTTTCATCTTCACCTTCTTGGTAGAGGTCTAAAACTGATATTTGTGTCTGAGTTTAAGGTAGTTGGTGTGTTTTCAGACCCACGCACTGTCTGCAGCGCTGGTGGAAATGCACTCACCTGTGAGGATGCGCACGTGTCTATAGAGGCATGAAATTATGCTGCCTCGTAATTTTATATGCAGGAAAAACCCTGATGATATGTGATCAAATAAAGAGCATGGAGGTAGGACAGTAGAGATGACAGCTAAGAAAGGGGAAAGAGACAATCTAATGCTCCATATTAGTCTGAGGTAGGACACCATAAGACCATTGGTGAGGCTCCCTGTGAATCTGCAAACTTTTCTTGCTACACAGTGTGCTCGGCAAGTGATCCTGACATGGGTTACATTCAGAGCTGCTTGATTATGGAAGAAATCATAATCATGATGAGCAGAGTTGGGGTTGGCGGTAGAGGTGAAAATCTCTTGCACTGACTCAAGCTAGGAGGGCTGGTGACACATGGACAAGTGTTGAGCACCCCTGCTGTGAAAGTACCGCTCTTTCCATTGCAGGGGTGCTTATTTTCGCACAACACCTGACCTGTGAGTGCTTTTGGATGTGGGAGGGGCCACATATGCTTTTGCACCAGTCTCCTTAAAGGGATATTGTGTAAGTTCTCCTGTGTTTTATTCACAAAAACTGATTATTTGGTTCAAAAGTGTTTTTCATTAATCAGTAATCACTCCCATCAACAAACTGAAGTGCTCCTCTAAGTTCTAAATTTGCCGTTCGTATCATTCATTTACACATCGAGCGGGTCGGCTCGGTGGAGGCTGCCATGTCGTATCGCCATGTTTTTGCGTTCGGGAGAAGCGTGACAGTAGGAAAACACAGAAACTCACCGGACACACCGGAGTTTTCAGCTCAGTTCGAGGCAATGCCTTTGAAAAGTCACCGCGCTGCAGGGGGGAGAAGCTAGCGTCTTACTGACGCTAGGTTCACGTGCAGTCGGGCAGACGGCCGTTGGTAACAAACCAGATGTCATTTTAATCAATAAAGCCGAGCGAAAGACGGTAAAACATGGGTCAGGGAAAACAATACGACATCGCCATGAGAACCGAACAGATGTGGACTGATGTCACTGTAACTGACGGACCACGTCTTCACATAGAGGCCGGTGATAACTTTACATGCAGCGGCTGTCGTCGGTCTGCCCGGTTTCACGCGAATGCAGCATGAAAAGTACGAGGGAGCTGCTCCCGATTACACAATGTCCCTTTAAGTCTTCAAATAACACCCCAAAAAGTCACAACTTAGAATTCACCACATAACCCACTTTCTGGAATACCCCTCTGATTCTGGAAGTTGTTAATGCTGATAACGATGAAGATGATTATAGATTTTGTTAAAGGAAAATATCATAAATTGATACTTACTAGAGGGTTAAATCCTTGATCAGGTGAAGAACTTCATGAGACAAACAAAATGCCTGTGCGTGCTACTCCATCAAATCACACGACCACATGGGGTTCTCTTTTTAAGTTTTTAATTTCCATGTTAACAAAAGGTAATTTGCAATGTCAGGAGTTTTTTTTTCCTCATTATTGCAGAGAGAGGTTACAACTCTGTAATTTTGTTTAACAATCTTTTGTTGAATAAAATTAAATATTGTAAAACTTAAATCTTGAAAGTCACCTTTTGAGAGATACCATCTAAGAAGTCTGGCTTTGACAACAAAAAAACAATCAGGCCTCTGCACCAGTTTAGGTGCAGAAGGGGATTCTGAGGAGCTAATGGGTCAAGATCAATGTCAGTGTAATCTTAGTGAGATAGATTTTCACAGTACATTTATTTCTCTTACAATACTTTGTCTTCTTTACCAACATTGCTGCCACTTCTTTAATATGACATCTGTTCGTTCTGGCATACACTCATGCTCAAGCCTCATGGAAACATATCCAATTCAAATTTCCTTCTGTACATTTTTAAATCCCTTGCTGCAAATATTGCTGCAATTGAGTGATAAAAGTCTGAGTCTGATGCACTTTATAAGCTTTCATGTGAAAAGCACTGTTACAAAACAAAGTGCAGCCCTCAAGCAGTAATAATTCTGTCACTTGTAAGGAAAAAAGAGTGCATCAAGAGCTGGAGGAAAATTTCACATGCTGATAGCAGAACTGAGGAAGCACTTCAAGATCTACTTGAATGTCAGCAGCCCAGACTGATGAAATCTAGAGGGAACACAACAAAAGGAATCACCCCAATTATCACGATCTTGTCCATGTCAAATAAACACACACACATTTATATATATACATATATATATATATATATATATATATATATATATATATATGCATATACTAGGGGTGCACTGAAATGAAAATTCTTAACCAAAACCAAATAATGAGCAAACCAAGGTCGAAAACCGAAACACCGAAAGAAATTATTATGTCAATTATTATAACCATAGCAATTTTGGCTACGATGTGTACTAACCTCACTAAAATCAAGGCATTGCAATAAATCAAATACACAAGTATCAAAATATTTATTTACCACTGACTTTACAGCAATTCACAATATACATTTAAATTTGAAATAAGTATTTAGTTTGACCCCACTTATGTGCACATTACATGATGCCTTTTAAATTTTTCTCTGTAGGAATACTACAACAAATAATAATATACTATTTAATATACTAAACTAACACCTCCCAATCAGACTCCTCGTTCTGTAATTTTAATGCTTTCACACAGTCCATAAGGTCTGGCCTCCTGCTCAGACAGTCCTACAGCATTACAGCCCGGTGGGATCATGCTCCCTGACCTCTGGAGAAAACTGGACCTTAAGAACATCTGACAGTGTTTCCCTGTCATTTTTTTACTTGTTTTACTGTGTTGCAACAAGTAACTTTCACAATCTTTTGCTGCTTAAATGGAAGGAAAACATTTGCAGGTGAAAAGATGCTTTAACAAGACAAAGTATGAGTCTGTCAGAGCAAAGTTGATCATAAAAGATTAAAAGTTAATAAAGGGATAGGTTTGCTGTGATTGGTTGTTTGCTGTACTGTACTGGACAATAAACACCACACAGCTCTTTTCCCGTTACATCACAGTCTCATGTCTGCTTCAGCACTGCTGAGTAAAGTGAAGAGAGCTAACGCTGAAGCTAGCGATAGCTTCACCCAGCAGGAATCACCTCGCCTCTGCCTCCCAACCTCAGTTTGCAGGACAGAACAACTTCCTGTTTGAATTTTCATTGATAGCAACAGACCAGAGCAGGACGGTTACTAAAACCCTCACAGAAACGTTGCTTCAGGAACAAATAGATCATATACCCTTGTTCAATCCCAAAGTCTCCCTGACCTTCTTTTTCATCTACCTTCAATACAGTGAAGGATAGTAGAGGCCACAGAATGTTAAACATAAAACAAAGTACAAACTTGTATTCAACACATATATATATAAAAAAAGACATTTCACACCCATTTAACAATGGGCTATATGCACAATTCCACTACTTCCTGAACTTAAGCCAGCTCCTTTGTGTCCTGTTTTCATTACTGGACAAACTGATTAACCCAGGTGTGCCTGACCTCAGCACCCACAAAGACAATAGCCAGACATACCTGGATTAATCAGTTTGTCCAGTAATGAAAGACAGGAAACAAAGGAGCTGGCTTAAATTCTGGAAGTAGTGGAGCTGTGCATATAGCCCATTTCTCTTTGGGTAGAAATATTTTTTTCATTTAATTATTGGTGTCATCAAGATTATGTCATGACTAATCAACTAATCGGTCTTGATTGCCTTGATTAGTTGAATTAAAAAATAAACCTAAATGCCCAGCCCTGCTCGCAAGACATTTCAGCAAACATAATGATCTACATAAACACTCAAATATTGGAAATGCTGCTGTAATTATCTCCGTTTTTCTGTCCTTTTTTTTAATGAGTTGAAACATATGACAGAGGACATTTTTTACTTTACTTTGTGTTTTTGATTCTCTTAAGAAACTTGGCTACATCTGTGATGGCCACTGTAAGGGCTTTCAACACCTGCAATACCTGGTCTTTTGTTGACTCTGAATGAAGCATCTTCAGACCTAAACAGTGGTATAACACCTATTAACATTTTCATCTGTATGCTTTAAAAAGAAGGGAGAAATACACAGATTTTCACCAATCTAACTGAAAAACTCAGTACTATTTATCCTTTTGACTGCTTCCTTTCAGTTCTTTCCCCCTCTTCATCTCCTCTTCAATTTTGCTGCTTGTTTTCCACTTCTGCTGCACTTAGAGCTAAAGTGCTTCTGTCAAACCAAAATAGTGGCTTAAGAAAGGGAAATCGCAGCTGTCACAAACGCATGCAAACAAAAACTTTTTTTAGAAACTTGCATGAAATGTTCATTTAAAGTGAAAGTAAAAGAAAGGCAGCCAGTGGTCATTTTAACACATTCTGACCCTTGGTCCATTCCGTTAAAGTTAATGATTTAACAACTGTTCCTTTGGAGCACGAAGACCGAGTGGTCATTTTAGCACTTACTGCAATCTGCTCCGTCTCTAAGTAATGATCTTTAACCTCAATGATTTATAGCAAAGGCAAGACAGCTCACTGCCACACAAGAAAAAAGACCCACCAGTTCACCTGCATACAAACTTCCCCTATTAGCCTTTCAACTCCTCAGAGTGCTTTTACTTAAGAAAACACTCAGTGCTCCAACAAGCTCCTGCCTGTTTCTTCCCTGCCACTTTCTCCTTCAGAACAGCCATCTTTTTACTTTCTCTAAATTAGTACATCATGAACTTGCCACTGATAAGCCAAATATGCTTTTTAACTTCAATATGTTCAGTCTTTAAGGTGCCTTTTGCCATTTTGATAGTGTGTGTGGTAGGGTTGTCATGGTACAAAAATTTCAAACTCGATATCGATATCTAAAAAAATATTCGATACTCGATACCATTTTCGATACCACAGGGGACAAAAAAAAGAGACAAATACTTGAAGACATAAGAAATATTTATATGAACCTGAAACTCTCTTATCTTATGCTTGTTAAATAAATGTGAAAATAAATGCAAAAAATAGACCCAAATATAATGCAATTTGACAATATTTTAAGGTTGTCTGAGGTATTATTTTTTTAATATGTAAAACATCCAAAATCTAAAAGTGACAATGGTGAAAAATATTACTTTTAACTCTGTGCAAACAACAATAATATTATTAATAATAGTAATAATAGCAACATTTTTTTTTTTTTTGTTATACTTGTATGATCCCCGAGGGGAAATTAGGGCTCTGCATTTTACCCATCTCTGTACTGTGAGTATCAGAGAGCAGTGGGCTGCTACTTAAAGCGCCCGGGGAGCAGTTGGTGGGGGGTTAAGGACCTTGCTCAGGAGTCCACAGCGGTACACCCAGGAGTCGTGTCGGGGAATTATACACCATTCGAGAAGATGCAGCAATGAAATTATAAAGCTGCAGCATCCGCTATTACTGAGGAGTGAATACATGATGGATCCAATGTGAGCACTTTGAGTGTCCAGCAGCAAAAGCACAATATATATCAAATCCATTATTATTGTTATTATTATTATTATTAACCAGACAGCGAATGTAGGATGAAGGCTGTGGGGGGTGAAAAGATTTAAAAGATTTAGCGGTCTCTTTTGTTTTGATTTTATCTCCTCTGTAGTTGCCTATTTGGTCTACTGCAGTAAATAAATACTGAAACAGACAGGGATTCTTTTCAGATTTTTCCCAGTTCAGTTTTTATCTTTTAAATTAATCTTTTCCTGCCCTGCACCATTTTTAAAATGCAAAAAGAAACCACATTATTTATTACTATGTACAGTACGCTGCATATTTTCATATAAAAGGAGCTTTACACAGAACCTTAAAAGAGCTGAATGATTGATAATGACCTGGAATGTTAAACATTTTATGAAGCCTTCATATGAATGTGTGCAAGAGTCATTTCCGTTTAAAAAAGTTTGTAAAAATAGTTGTAAGTAAACTGTAGTGGGCCATAGTCGGCTTTAATTCTATTAAACATCTTTTCTCAACAACAAAATTGTGGTTAGTGAAAATGTTGAGTGGCTAGTAACTTTGGAAAACCACTGGCCACTGTGGCTGGTGAGCAAAAAAGTTAATGTCAAGCCCTGTCTGCGTTTATAGGCGGACCGAGTCCGCTTGTTTGTTACTGATCAGAGTCTGTTTGCACATTCACAACTCCCCCAAACGAAGCAGACTTTCTGAGCAAACGGACTGATGTGAATCAAAAAAGCTTTTTGAATGCACCCTTAGTCTATAGGCTTCATCTTACAGACTTATGTGGTCTCCTCCATCACACCCTGGACACCTTGTACTCCCTTTATATTAACATGCATGTGCATCTCAGACCTTTATATGACACTCACTGTTTCCCTTTGGCTTGCCAAGCATGTTAACGTGACTGACATTTTAGTTTTAGTTTTTAGTTTTAGTTGTACTAGGGTTCTCACAGTTACAGGGTTTATCTGGGCAATTATCTTTGTCATAGTGATTTGCAACTACACGGAAATTTTAAAACTAAACATCAGTAAATTTTATCATTAACTTTTATTGCATGCTTTGTCCTGTTATGTGTATAGATTTGTTAACCATAACTCTACAGTGGAGTACAAAAACAACATAAATTCTGATCTTTATGAGCTGTGAAAAAGTGAACAGCTAAACTCGCATGTAAATGACCCGCTGGGCTTAATCATTAATACAATGTCAAATTAAATGGTATCATTTGTGTGCCACCCTTTATTTAAGACATTAAAAAGCAACTCTTATCACTTCATAATCTGGCCTCTGTGCAGTTCTAAAGTCCATCATGTCCTTTGTGTTGAAGTTCGCCAGTGATTTACTAATACTGTAGTGACATCCTGATGCAAATTATTTTCTTTTTCACTGTTTTAAAACACCAATAACTGACCTGAATCCCAGGTTCGCTCACTTCTTTGACACTGCTGCATATATAACCATGGCAGAGAACATTGTGATAACATAGCTGTAAGAACACAATCAAGCCTTCAATATAAGTTTTGCTTTGTTTACATTTTAGGCCAAGCAAACTGTATGCAACTCGCTCTCTCTGCTGTCGGAAAATCTACAGAATGATGACTGAGTGCGCTTGATTGGTTGACCCATTGAATGCTAATTGTTAATTGACACTAACTTCACATACTTTTTTTAATCAATGTTTTGTACTTCTTGTTTAAAGAATCTTAAAAACTGCCACTCTTCTATTGAAACTTTTGTCAGTTGCAGCAGGACCTTCAATCTCGATTCTTCTGCAACACATAGACAATAGTTGCTGCATGTCTTGTGGTAGACAGCAAAGTTGGCTACATAGCAAGTCACTGTCTCTTTCCTACCCCCCCATATTGTTTGACAGGTGGCTGCAGCTTTATGGTTCATTACTGCCCCCCCATGAGGTGGTGATACATTGAGCTGTTAAAACAACATCAGAGGAAAGCTTCACTTTTCATTGCCAAGCTTGTGTGTAGCGCTCTGAGCTTAGATGCAAATAGTGTAAGAGAAACGCACAAATCCCAATACCACAGCCATCAAAACATTCTTTGTAAAATTCCTTCAAAAGATTTAATCCAAACGTGGTCACGAGTTAATTTTGCCAAATGCAGTTAACATGCTTTAAGTTGGCTGTCATTAGACAGGGAAGCACCAAGCACACAGTTTATCAACATAATGACAACTTTTTTCGTTAATTGAAGCATTATCCTAATTAGATCAGATTATTCCCATTGATCTTTGAATAGTATTTTAACTTAAAATGCACATTCTTTGCCCCCTTGTATGCTTGAATGTCAAAGGGGTAGTGACTGGTGCCTATGTATAACATTATTATAAGTGTACTATAAACATGATATCAATATTTTGTTGATCCACCTGAGTTTGCTGTCCAATAACATTTTAGGCACCTTGAAAAAAAGGAGTGGACTATTATATACGTATTTTCCATTTTGAATACCCTTATATTCCTATTATAGACTGCACACAAAGTGCAAGTTACTTGATTTAATTATGTTTTTTGTAAAGTTAGAAATGACTTAGAATTTCTTAAATAATATAATTATATACAAAAACTATTTGAACATAAATACATGTGTACAGAACTAGCCAATTAATCTTACACACCAGCGTAAGCATGGTTATGATACTTTCAATTATGAATTAATCTTGATTGTATGCATGTTTCCTTTTAATGTGGTCCAGCAATGCAGCATGGGGGTGTGTGATCAGAAATCTTTGGTGCTGGATGAAAGACAGCGTATGCTCATGCTGCTGAAGGCTGAACCAGCAAGGATACTGCATCCCTCTTTGAGTAGGGTAAACATTGCTTGAGGCTTGAGAGACTCTTCCAGTTTCTCCTCCCCCAAAAGCCTTAACAGTTCTTCCTCCTCTCAAGAGAAGTGCACTCTTCCGGAATTTGAAGTCGCTTTGACAGTTCCTGTTGGGACTAATCATCAACTTGCACATGGACAGGTCCATAGTAAGAAATAGGCAAACATGCTTGCATGCCATGTCGCCTCACATGTAATCAGTGTTGATGCGCAGTAAAATTCATAATGGTGATCCTGTCTGCTTCATTGCAGGATAACATCTCCGGCATGCTTTGCCTTCACATCACATTACATCAATCTGATTCCTTCTCTCCTGGTTGGAGGCTGTGGTCAACACCACCTCCACTATACTCAACTCATTTCTCCTTATCATCCATGCGTATCATTTTCTTTGTCCCTGCCACCCTTCCCTATCATTGCCTACATCCCCTACATCTGTCTTCCATTATATTCCACTATCTACTTCATTTTCTCTTCCTCACACGCACATACTGCATACTCTATCACAAATGCAGAGAAACAGACAAAAGGGTGATAGACCACGTATTGAGTAGTAGAAATAGCTGTTTGTTCGAATGTGGGGAAGTTCTTAATAGCTGCAAGTCAGCATAATCCACTGAGATAAGCAAGGAATTATAGCCATGCAGACCTAAACACTCACTGATACTCACACACACACATGGAAATGGACAATCACTGTTAGTTCTTTCTCCATGGTTAGTATAGCATGAATGGTGTGACTTGTATTTAAATTTACCTCAGTGACAGCAAAGCACTATCCCTACCTCACTCCTTTATTTCATCCTTTCATACCTCCGCCCTCCCCTACCCTTTAAACCTCACCCATTACAACCTGTCTCATATATATATTTTTATGTCTCTCCTGAGTTTCAGTAGCAGCATTTTGGCAAACATTGCCTGAGCTTTTTCTGTGACTGTTTGGTGGTTGGGGAGGCTGAATGTCAAATGCTTTTTCGGGTCACCTGTATTTGCAGCACTGCGTGCTGTAGTCCTATTCTCAGCCCTGTGTGTTTGTGTGTGTGTGTTTTCACTTGGGTTTTTGTCACACCACGCTGCAAAACTAACGTTCACACACACATACCAACAAGCAGGCTGGTTACACTCCTCCGGGGTAAAAGCTGCTCTGTGCTGGACGACCTCATGCCTTCCACGGGCTCCAGGAAAATTGTGGTTTTTAGGAATTTGATGTGCTGGTGTGTGTGGCTCTGCATGTGCACCAGCGTGTGATGTGTCGCATGGGGAAAATGTGGCATGAAAAAGATGTCATGATGCTGACACTGTCTAATGACATTGTCACTCTGTCTGAGCTATCACGGGCAGGGAACCAGGCTGTGAAGCAAGGAAAGAAAATAATAATAATAAAAAAATGAGCATGTGTATCTAGACAAGATGTTATGCAGCTGGATGAGGGTTGTGTTTTACAGTGCTGTGCTGGAGTGCAAAAAGTTGAAAATATTTGTTTGCTTCTGTGATGGTATATAGATTGTTTTCTTTTTTCTAACTTTATGCCTCATTAGAGACAGAGAGAGGAGGAGAGATGGGTAAAACTGAGGGATTTGGCAAGAATGAGATGTTTGTTTTTGTATATTTGTGTCCAGCACCAGTTAGTTTGCTCAGCAGATAAACATTGTTTTAATGACCGTGTTATTTATTATGTTACATATTCTGTTGCTGGAGATTTGGTCTGATTTCTGTTAGTGCATGAGAGTTGAACAGAGAAACAGCAAAGTGGCGGCAATACACAAACAGGACATGACTGATTTTAGGTGATTCCTCTTCAGGTTTGCCATTGAGTTGGCCTGTTCATGAAAGGTATGACAGTCAGTCAGTTGATTATTGAGCTGTCACATTTATGCTGGATTATATCCATTATTACACAATAATCTGCTTTGCTTTGGACTGTTTTTGTCCCAAGTGCCACCAGCAATTTTTGTTAAAACAAATCCTGTTTCTTACAGTATCTACTCCCTAGTGACTTCTCACTGTTTTTGTTTTGGCGTGGTTATTTAAATGTCACCGCTCCCACAGTATAGTTGGTGTTAAGTGCTGGTGTCTGTTGCTTTCCTGCCATTTGTTAGACACGTCAGCATACGCTGGGGTCGCATTTTAATACGTGGTTATCTTGACCCAATGCATCTTAAAAGCTTGAGCAACCATGTGTTTATTATACTGTAGCTTTCATATTTGCGGGGAAAGAAGGAAATCTCATTACCTTTATCAGATGTCACAGAGGTCTCTCTGTTTTGATCTAGGAATATACGACTCCTTCTCGCTTTTCACCTAAAGTTCTGAGATATTTTTAGCCTCTCATGTATGCAGTTTTTCAAAACATCTCTCCACAAATCTTTCATGATGCTTACAGTATGTTTCTGGAAATAGTTCATAGTAAATTTTGAGATAAACTTTGGGTTAGAGTGCCTTGTATTCCTTTTCCACTGCATGGCATTTGAATCTAGAGCTAAGTTTATCCCAAAACTAATATTCAATGGAGTTCATTCTTGTCTCCATTAGAGCAGTGTTCCTGGTATCACTGGCTGCTGCACAAACCAACATTATTTCTAAGCAGTTAAACGGTTGACAAGGTGCTCTTTTCTTCAAATACAGCCTTTTCTCTTCCAAACACACCTTTGGGCGATTGCTTTGATATCTTTTTATAGCCGTCCTCTTTGAAACCATCAGTTATTTTCATTTTCTGATCCCTACTTTCTTGTTTGAATGAGTCAGTGATTGTTAGATGTTGACTTTGAAGAGTTAGACAGTCTATCAGCAGTGAAGTGTCATCAGATGACAGATTATAATTAGGATTGTTAACCTGCCTCACAAGTAGAAAGGAGTCAGTTAGGGCTTGACAAGTTCATGTTTGCTTGTGTTAAAGTTCTAAGACGAAACAAGGTTTATATTTTGTGTACAGGGTTGTCACATTACCAAGCTTCTGTTTTTATGCTGATATAATTTTTTATTTCGATACAAAATGCCAGATTTCCCTCCTCAGTAAAGGAGTTTGATGCAGTAATGATTTGCTCAAAAAGAGAACCAAACCGATCACAAAGTGCTTCCTGTCTTTGTGGATAGTTTGGATGTAGAATAATTTTCTTGTTGAAAATGTAAGAGAAAATAATGCTTGTTGTGTTTTTCAGGGTGAGATGCTCTGATGTGTTTTTATTCCCTTCCTACAATGGACGATTTTCGTAATTTATGCATACGTCACTTGCGCATGCTCGCAACTGCCCATTACGGTCAGAAAGCTTTGGAAGCCCATTGGAATAGAATAGAGATTGGTCTTTACGGGGTTAATTGCAGTGATCCTGAACACTTTTTGTATTTTTGACTGCTTTAATGGATGAGGGGAGAACGCTTCCAGATGGGAATAAGATTGCCCGCGAGGAAACACCAGCGATCGGCCTGGATTTGTACAGTCACCGTGTTAAAACTGGACACATTCGCTGGAACTCCCGCTCTGCTGCCTCCTGTTGGCATCTCACAAAGAAATGGAATATAATATTTTTGTGGAAAATAGGGGGACGACGATGAGAGACATCGGCTCCAGTAAGAGGCAACACCAAGTCAATCGCCAGGAAATTATGAAGTATAAGCACTGATGTTCTGTCAGTTTGACGTACAATGTCAGATCGGCATTATGTACCTCGTGTTTAACTGCAGCAGGCAAGCTAGCGGTACCATCCGGGTCGCTACGGTTGTTAAGTATTAGAAAAGAAAAGGAAAGACAAACCTTTAAACGCCTACCAGACTGTGCTAACGGTGAACTTTCATCCGGCGGCGGCGGACATTTCCCATTTTTATTTCTTTTTAAGAGTTGCATTTGTCGAAGAAGTGGGTCCGTTACGTTTTCAAACACAGTCAACTTGGTTGGCGCCGTGCTTACCTTAATTCCCCGCTGATCAATTAATTTCCGCTTCCTGCCCGTGCTATTGTCTCTTGTTGTCCCACAGTGTTTCCACAGAAAGATTATATTCCACGTCTTTGAGGTCATCAGACGCCAACAGAAGGGTGCTGAACAGGTGTTGTGGTGAAAGTGCCCAGTTTTAACACGGTGACTGAAATATCCAGGTCAAACGCTGGTGTTTCTTCACAGGAAACCAGTAAAAACTTATTCCCCATCGAGGACAGTTCTCACCTTGTCCATTAAAGCAGTCAAAAAAGCAAGAAGTGTCCGGCATCGTTGCAATTTACCCCGTAAAGAGCAATCACCATTCCATTCCAATGGACTGGAATGGAATGGTGCTAGAAGGCAATTGCGAGCATGCACGAGTGACGTAAGCATGAATTATGAAAAGGGTCCATTACCTTGTGATATTTTGAGGAACTGAAATTGTTCTAACACTGGCATGGAGATTGCTTAATGACTGTATGTTAGAAAAGAATTTTGAAAACAAAAGAGCATGTAAAAGAAAGATAGATAGATAGATAGATAGATAGATAGATAGATAGATAGATAGATAGATAGATAGATATGGTGTGTCCCAAGTTGAACAGAAACAGGACTCAAGATTAATTTTTTTTTTTTAATATATTTTGAGAACTGAAAGATTTATTATGTGCTTGCTTTGCTATAGCTCCTCTCTACAGGGTGCTCTCTTTCCCTCTCACTTCCCTTGTTAGCGGTTGTAAAACTGAGAAGTGGGAGTCTCAGAGGTGATAGTGATATCCCTGTGGGCTGGGCAGCAGATGGGCCGTTCTGCTACACACTGCCTCCCCTCTCTCATGCTGACTTCACCATCTTCATCAGCTGCTTCAAAGGCTACGACCTCATCTTCTTTTGCCTCTCACCCTCCTCCACTCTTGCCCTTTTCCTTAACTCCTGACCAGATTTTATCTTACCTTCTTTCACTTTATCTGTTCAACCTTGCATCTCCATCAGCCTCCCAAACCTTTACTTTTCCTTTGGTCTTTCTGTAAAGGATTGAATTCTCGCCCTCTTTCCACTTAGCATCATTCGTTCCCTTCATTCTGCACCCCAGTAATTCCCCGACCCCTTCTCTCACCTGTTGTTCTCTAGCCCTTCCTCTGCTTTGAGTGCCTCCCTCCATTAGCTCTCCTTCCTGCTCCATCTGCTTTGCTCTTCCATTCTAGTCAAGTGACCTGGTGAATGGCATTATGAAGTTTTCAAGGGGGTTGACTTTGTGGTCTCTGACTGGTGTGTCTGTGTCGAGACAGCAGTTCTGGGCAAATACATCTTCACTGTCACTGACTTGGAACCCAATAGTTTCAACTATTGGTATGTAGTATGTGTATGTACTGTAGGTAGACGTGTAAGCAGCAATTCTTTAACTGTGTCCATGTGCTGTGGAAGAGCATGGAGACTGAGCTGCCAAAAGTAGTTATGTCTCATTATAATACCTTTTCAAGGCTGCGTGGCCACAAAATGAGCTATTTTAGCACTGTTGTCCTCACTTAACCTGAGATGAAGAGGATATTGCTCTCACACTCACACTGTACAGATGTGAACTGAAGGAGTCCAAAGCTGTGCTTCAATTATAGTGATTGTGTGTGTGAATTTTTGCCTTCTAGCATTAAAGACAGTGTTTAAGTCTCTCTGACAACTACAAAGACCATTGTGGTGATGCACTCACGACAGCCTCCCAGTTTCAAGCAGCTCTGAGACAACAACAAAGATGGGGTCTTCACTCTCAGTGCTTCACTATGGTGTGCTCAGACTGCTGAAGGGGAGAGGAGGTGTTGAGGGGTGAGACAGACAATCACAAAAAACCAAGGGAGAGAAATATGTGAAGGCTGGAGGTGAGAATAGGTGAGAGGGCAGAGAAATTTAAAAACAGGATTTTATTTAAACTTTTGTGTCCTAGAGTTTTGAAGTGTACCTTGTTTTTTCTATATCTGTAACTAAGGGGCTGATTTTAAAGAAAAAAAACACAAGCTGGTGAAAAAAAGAATAATGAAGGTAGATAGAAGGCTAGACTTGTTTGATTAGGTGTGTCTCCCCTGAAGCTATCTGATCACACATACAAATGCATCAGAAACCTATGGATATTAAAACCCCTCCTTTCCCAGTGGATATGAGGGATTTGAGAGTGAACAGACACTTATCTAGCAAAGAACAAAGGATAGGAAGCAGGATTTGGGATGGGCGTTATCAAAGAGTGGATACCTTTGAATTTCCACATATTTTTATGCAGTAAACAGCGTTACCAGCTAACATTTACAATAATCTTGGGGGATTGGAGTATAAGATTCCCTGCTAAATACTAAATTAAGGTGCTTACAGCTAAGCCTGCACGATTTTGACAAAAAACTTATTGCGATTTTTCTGACAAATATTGCAATTGCGATTCGATTTGCGATTTTTACATTTGATAGTTTTAAATGCATAAAACTAAAATTATGAATGAAAGAGGTTGTTACTTTACAACACTGATATACTTTAAAAACTATTTTTGTGTCCAGCATCCTCTCCTGGCTTCTACACAGTCATTGAGTTTTGTTCAAAGTTTTGTGATTACTACAAAAGTGATTAATCATAGTTACTAACTCCTTCTCCCAAAAGTAACAGCGTTTATAATTTCAGCTTTGTAAAAATAAATAGTCACTTGGAAAAGTAATAATTCTTTTACTTTTTAATATTCCCATCTGCTTAACTTTAATCTCTGTTGAATTATTCCTGATAGACGTGAATATCAGATCTCACTAATGAATGAAACGGAATAAATAACTAACAGAATCTTGGACAGTAAGACTGACGGATGTCTGAGAGGAGCCTATCGGCTATACGTAGTTTTAATGAACATTTCACGTTGTTCGTGTCTTTTATCTCTGAGAGAAAACTCACGTTTGTGATTCTTCCCGTTTTCTCTGGATTCACTGTTGCTGTGTCTCTAGTGTGTGTGTGTGTGTGTGTGTGTGTGTGTGTGTGTGTGGTTGTGTGCACCCGTGTTCAGATGCGCAGTGCGCGCGACGACTCGTGTTTGCTGACAGTTCATCAGTCATCGTCATCACTTGTTTGTCGCTGTTTTATAAAATGGATGTATAGTCGTGCGCTTCTGTCAGGTTTGTGACGCCGCCACTCCCCTGCAGAGGCTCCACACGAACATCTTCCAACCTGCCGTACAGCTGGTCCAAACAGTAATCACATGCAGACCAACTCAGGAGTGCATGACGAGTGTCCAGGTGTAACCGTATCACTCTGCCTCCTCTAGTGCCGTTTCTTTTAATGCCTTTATTCCATCACTGTTACCAGCTGCTCCTCTCTCGTTACCAAAGAAGTTTCTTAAGCCGTTTTTTGGTAGATAATCAGTCAGCATGAAAACATTTCACTCACAGCGCAATGCCAGGTACACGTGCAGTGTTTGTTGTTAGTTGCTGACTGCAGCCGGTGTATCTCCATTTCTGATTGGCCAGCAAGCCAGGAACGCGGGGCTCGACCATTTTGATTGGCGAATAGGTTTGTCACTCAAATGTCAGAGAGAGAGAGAGAGAGAGAGAGAGAGAGAGAGAGAAACAAAACCTCGGACACATGAGGTTAGGTTATCACAGTAGTTTAAACCTCAATATCGATGCGGTTAAGGTTAATCGTGCAGCCCGACTTACAGCCCAACAGCTATAGTTTTCAGATAAAACATAAACTCTAAAAGGAGTAGGCTATTGATGGACTGGTGAAAGATGACATCACCGCGACTTATAATTGTTCATTTCTGATCTAAAACTGGAACTCTAAATCTGAGTGACTGCTCATGCTTGCTCACAGTCGGTTTGCCCTGTTAAGTAAGTTTTCTTATGTAGATGGTCAGATTCTGACATTATTTAATGCCAGTAGCAAACATTGCTGTACCAAACATGTATTTTTTGGACTTGGAGAGGAGATTTGACCATGTTTCTCAGGGAGTCCTGTTGGGAGTTCTTCTGGAGTACCAGATCTTCTGTTAAGTGCCGTTTGGTCCCTGTACAACTGGCGTGAAAGCTCAACTTGCAATGCCAGCAGTAGTGTTGTCACGATACCAGAAATTCAGTAGTCGATACCAATACCAGTAAATTTCCACGGTACTCGATACCAAATTTGACACTACGGTCCAAAAAGAAAAAAACAAACAAACTACAATATATCCACCTTTATTAATTAAAACCTGAACAGATAAATAAAATCTTCCTGCAGTGGCATTTTGCATTCAAGTATTCACAACAAACATGCTTTTCTAACTATAATGAATAAACAACATAAATACAGTACAATAATAAAATAGGTCTGAAGCCTTCATGTATTTTTTAAAAAACTTTGTATTTAATGTTTTTCATCAACCCTGAAAATGCCAGTACCCACAGATCTAAACATTTTTATAAAATGAGTAAAGTTTCAACAAACACAACAGGAAATTATAGGATAAAAGATAACTGCACATACGTGTGAGCACATCCACATGGAATGAAGCAGTTTTAGACTGTCTATTGATTCATGGACATGATGATGATGGATCACCCCCCAAGAATACTATTTATAAAGTTTAAGTTATTATCTTCAAGGCCTTATTACCAATTCAAGCGCGCCGAATTCCAGTCGCGCCACAGTTTTGTTTCAAACTCCGCGACTCACGCGTTCTCAGCGTGCAAAGATGCAGAGATGTCTGACAACTGATGTGGGATGAAGCACGTGGAGGTTGGAGTGGAGCGCTACACGGCCGGAGTGCGGCCGCATGTGGGCGGCTTCGATTAGAAAACCACCTCTAAATGATTGTGGAGGAAACATTTATGGCTCCTTGTTGTTCTTTTTCGCCAACGAGATGAGGCGGAACAGCAGCCCCGCTGCGCTCTGAGTAGACATCTTCTCTATATTGTTTGGTAGATGAACACCATGCTCGGTACCTCCGGTACCATGAAAATACATGTACTGACGGTACAACAGCAATGCTGGTACCAGCTTGGTACCGAAGTACAGAGTAACGTGACAACACTAGCCAGCAGTATGTTGGATCCGTTTGCAGTGAGGTTGGACTCTACCAGGACTGCCTTCTGTTGCCATTTCTGCTCATAACTTTTATGAACAGAATTTTTAGGTGCAGCTGGGGTGCTGAGTGGGTCAGGATTGGTTCTCTGCCCTTTGTAGATGATGTGGTCTTGTTTGTTTCATAGGCTGCTATCTTCATCTCTTACTGGAGTGGTTTGAAGATGAGTGTGGTCCGAGACTGTGGTAGATGTTTGTAATGATGTGGGTTCTGCATTGGTCTGTTTTAGTGAAGGAGGAGCTGAGCCAAAAGGCACAGCTCAAAAGAGTATCAGTAAATATTGGTATTTATAAGAAGTATTGATATTGGTATTGGTAACAATTAAATCACAATGATATACGTACATCAATATTGTGAATACAAGTTGCCAAAATTAGTGTTCTCCACTGAGTGTCTGGGCCCTCCAGATATGGTGAGAAGCTCAGATATCTGGGTCAGGATTAAAGTAGACCCTTTATTTCCTTTACATCAGTAGGAGCTAGGTTGCTTGAGTTAGGATCCTTCCTGGACACCTCCATGGTAAGGTGTTCTGGGCACCTCCCACCAGGTAGAGGCACCGGGGAAGTCCCAAGAAATATGGATGGATTGAAAAAGTAATTGATTGTTTATCCTGCCACAAACCTTTGCCTTCGGAAATCCTACCATTTTCTAAGTGGCAGAAGTGTCTGAGAAACTCATAAAGACTTTCTCCAAATAAGGCATTATACTACATTTCAAACCCAAAAACACTTTGAGAAAAGAAGATGGTTTACCCAAAGTACAAAACAGCCAAACACAAGCTGAGTGCGGTTATGCAAGCAGGGCAGTGTGGTGTGCTCGGACCTTTATATTCGATAACCACTTCATAAATACATGGCACAACACAGGAAAGACAGCTCAACAGGACTCTACAGGATTCAGCGGTCCATCTGCATATCAGGAATAAAAGACACTTCTTTGTGGACAGTAAAGTACACATTTTGGACAAATAAGGCTAAGAGAGCTGTCAAGGAAGCCATCTATGTTAAACTAGATAAAAGCATCTCTAAACAGAGGGTGACCTTGAATATCACCTTCCCAGCACCTACAGTGCAGCCTTGGCTCTCCCCCCCAGGTGGTTTCACAATTCACACTGTAGCTTGTGACCAGAGGAGTTTTTGTCAGCAAGTAAAGAACTCACAGGTGACAATGACTTGAATGACTTGCACAGTGGCCAAGTGAGTGTGTTACATATGTTACCTTAGCAAGCCTCAATGTGTGAACCTTCATTTAACGCTCGTAAGTCGAGACTCTTCTCTGACTGGAACTGAAGAAGCCTTTTTGATGAGAGATGGAACGTTTTCAAGAACCAAGAAAAAGAAGTATAGTTATTTGTATCCAAGCATTTCATTTTTTACGAAAAGGGATAGTGTACTGATTGATTCTTAAACATACATTTCTGTTACCTCTTATAATGCTAAAGAACTGCAGTACTTTAACTAAAATTGCAGATGTAGTCATTTTTATGCAATCACCAGTTTTGCACTTTTAATATTTTTTCCATCACTAATGTTGAAAAGTTACGTACGGTAATTCATTAACTTTTTTTGCCAGTGGTAGCAAATATTAGCAATATTATAAGATTATGGAGAAAGACAGCACCCCCAATTTTTAAAAAATATTTATACTCGCCAGAAATTGTATTGTGTGATGGAATTTGCATTCTTACTGAAATAAAGTTGAGATTTTTTTTAACTGCCAAATGTGGTCTTTTCAAACCATGTTGTAATTAGAACTAATATTAGGAGCTTTTGCTTTAAATCCCGAGCCTGTATTTTCAGTTTGAACTTTGCAGCAGCACAGAAACCATCAGTCTGGCAACATAATGAGAGGTCAGAACGAGTTGGGCCGCAGCGGTCTCCCATTGCACAGCATTGCATTTGACACCTTGTTGCTGTTGATACGGCCTCTTGAAATCCTGAAACCTCATTGATCTCAATCATTGGCCCCACACATCCAAGTTTACACACTTGCAGTACCAGAGTATGGGGGGGAGGATAATAATCCTGATTTCTTTGAACCTGTGGGAGGACCAGTACCCAGTGATTAGTTCATTCATCATCTGCAGTGCGGGAGGCTGATATGTAGGTTTGTGTATGAAGGTAGATTAGTCTGTATGGCCGGTACATTTACAGATTTAGGTTCATCTGGGAGCGTACCTTTTTGGTTTTCCTCATTGTTCAGAATTTTTTTTTTATTTAGGCACTGCCTCATTGATTTTAAACCACCACTAAGTGTCATGTTGTGCATCTGTGTGTTATTTTTCAGCTCAGCTTCAGTAAGAGGCATGCTATGGCAATGTGCCAAACCTAGACTCCAAACCTTGTAGACAAAGCGTCAAATGGCAACCCCAAATGCTTCGGCTTGCAGCCCGTACACAATTGCCAAAAGCACACACACACTCTATTCTCCTCCTTTATTACTGATTCTACTGTAACTCCTCTCTGCCATTGTGGCTCTTCTCTGTCTTGCGTATAAAGAATGAGGAGAGTAAAAGAGACGCATCCCAGTGTGTTGGAGTGTAGCTGCAGGATAATGTCTGATAGGCATCTCTGATAAGTGAGGAACCCAGACTTTGATCTTTCCTCTTTTGACTTACGGGAAGACTCTGAACTTAAAAGCTCAATGACACACACTGTCATCCCAGCACAACTGGAGGAATGCTGGTAAAATGTAAGAAACTGAGTACATTTGTGGCTTCCCTCTCCTCTGCTCTCTGTATTGCTGACAAGCCATGCATCCAACCCTCTCACTTTTCAGGCTATAAAAAACACTTTGCTACAATTTTACAGCTTTTGTTTATGTGTATGACTGGGCAGGGGACAAGCACACTGACGCTGTTGCATTTATATACAACCCTGCAACGTTGCCTACAAATCCAAAGTGTTTACTCATTTTGCTTGTACTTCTGGTTCTTCTCTCATATATTTTGAGCAATCTTTTCTGCCCTGAGTCATTCCCCCCCCCCGAGTACAACATTTTGTTCTTTACATTTGTGCACAGTATATACTTGCGATGAAGCTAATTTTGTCTCTTTATCCTCTCCTCCCCTGCTCTGTTTCTCTCCCTTGCTGGATTGCTTTGGGTTGCTGCTGCTGCTGGTTGGACACATCTGCTCCCAAAGGTGAGTTGAATATTTTTTGCAAGTGCATTTCACTTCTAAGTTAAAGAAACACTGGATTTCCAGAACTTGTGTAAGTGTGTGTTGTCCTTTAGAGTATGAATTGTCTAAAAACTATATATTATATTTTACTTCAATTTATGACCATAACACTGTGTCATGTTGTCAATTAAAACGGTCAAATAGTTTCTGTCAGCATTTCTGCATCATTTAGTGGCTGTCCTTTTAAAAAATGTTGTATCCAAGCTTTCAGGGTTGTTTAGCTTGCTTTTGAACTGGCTGAGCAACTCGTGCCCCCCTCCCACACGTCGCCAACAGCCATAAACATGATTTATAATTGTGTTCACAACATCAGCATGGTAATTGTAATGACGACTTTCACCATAATCATGCTCAGAGAGAGCAGAATCTGATAAAAGCAAAAGCTCCTCCTTTTTTATTTGAGACAAGAAATACTGATTTCATAGAGAATTGCCCTGCTTTTGAGCTTTTATGTCATCACGACAATCTCTTTTGCCATGGAGTGAACAGTGTGTTATGAAAAAGGCAAGACAGCACTGGTGCTTTGATAAAGATCCCCGGGGCTCATTACCAGTTACTGAGTTAGGGCTAAGATTTCTGTGTTATAAAAAAAAAGAGAGAAAGAAAGAAAAAAAAAAAGAAATTTGTTTCAGAATGAAAATATTTAGAGCTGCACTTTTTTTCTCAATTAATCTAACGATTATTTCTACAACTTGTAGATTAGTCTAGCGATTATCTCCACCAAAATGTAAATGCAGTACATTAAAAAAGAGTCATTCAATATCAACCTTTTCTAGAATGAAAGACAAAAAAGCAGCAAAATAGATTTGCTTTGTGTAAAAAAAAAAAAAAACCAACATATTTTTTTAAGGTGATTTTTTAAAAGAACAGGGTGAATATTGAGAAATGATTTGAAAAAGTAATATGGCAGCTTCAAATCTCCAAGAATAATAACTTACTTAATGTGAATGCTAATGTGAATGCTGTTTAAGGACAAAAGACGCTTCAAATCAGCTCTGCTGAATGATGTATTCATGAACTCTGTAACTGGTAACCTTCCAGGTACAGGATTCCAGTGTTAATAATAACTAAGTAATCATAAGCCAGCTACACTCGTTTAGTCATGTCACATTTCCAAACTAATAAAAAAAAAGAGAAAAAAACACAGAGGACAGAAAAATGTAAAGAAGTGTATAAGCCCTGATAAAAACCGGTTCATTCCATGAAGTTGTGCTAAGTATCCTTAAAGTTCAGATCTAAGATGACGTGCTGACATGATAAAACGTGATTTTAACAGCGGTATCAGCTGTGCGCGTTCCCGCTTCGTGCTTGTTCTTGGCGCACCAGCAAGTGAAGAGGAACGCGAGTGTTTCCATCTTCACCTTCTCTGTAGAGTTTTGAAATTAATGTTTGTGTCTGAGTTTCAGCTGGTTGACGTGTTTTCAGGCACACGCTCTGTCTGAGGCGCCACGTGTGCTTGTCTGTGGGTGGCCGCATCACAAAAACTCAAAGAGCAGCTGTGACACGATGTCATGTAAATCTGATAACTAACATCAGACAGTTTAGTTTTTAATCCAGGAGCTCAATACAAACCTGTTCTACAGGAAATGAGACCTTAAACCAGTTTGTGAGCTGGTGCTGGATAGAAAACCAGATCACAAGAAATAAACTTGACTTTTAGGCGGTGCTGGGTCTGGTAGGGTGGCTGCCCTGCTTATATAATGATAGGGAAAACTCCGGGTCGGGTATGTAGTATGTACTCGGCTGTGATGTTAAATTTTAGTGAACTTGTTGATAAAACAGAAGACAGTTAATATTTGTGTATTTTTTTCCATTACTGTACCGAGGAAAACCGAACCAAGACCTTTGTACCGAGGTACATGCAGTACCCAACCGTGAATTTTGTGTACCGTTACAGCCCTACTTCTTATTTATGAAGTTTATGGTATCTGTACAGCCTTATGGTTGATGCACATTTACAACAGGTCCGTGTGGACCATGTTTGACAAGGTAACACATTTAGACGGTTT
>JALJCO010009028.1:0-79154 GCA_023101725.1 Atherinomorus stipes
TATTAGGGATGGCGAATCCGAAGCCTAATGAGACAACTTCCGTGAGATGGACGCCATGTCTTCAGACACGTCAGGCCTGTTTGAGACGATCAGCATGAAGCACGAGCTCCATCTGGTGGCCGTGGGTGTGAACTGCAGCTGATGTCGGGAGCTGTCTCGTCTCTGACTGAATATAATTAAAGCAGAACTCAGTAACTTCAGCTCGGGGCTCCCCCTAGTGGCGTCCTTTCACTGTCGTGTTCAACCCCCCCCCTTACACCCCCACCGCACACAGATGGCTTCTCTACCTGTCTTTCCTCTATTTTGATCGCTGGATATATTTCTAAGCTTTTACTAGCTTGTTGATGCTACTTTGCTGCGTTGGTAGCAGCACTGCATCTCCCTCTGCTCAAAGCAAAGTCCTGTATTTTCTGAAACGGGACGTTTTACCCACGATTTGCGGGTAAATATGCCGTGGATTATATCTTTCACTGGTGTTGGCGAGTAGCAGGTAAGAATACGAACTTTTCTTTACTTTTTGCGGACGTGACAAGTGATTATTGAGCCTGAAGCAGTGATGCTTCACCCGGCGCCCAGGCAGCGCAAGCTACGTGAATCACTCTGGTCCAGCAAAGAGTTGGTTATGAGAGCCAGGAGCCGTGTTTAGGTGGTGTGAAGCTAAAGAAATGTTTTCTTGGGGGTCGCGCTGGTAGTCTGGTTCAAGTCAGCGCTGGAAGCAGCTCGGTAGATAGGGGACCTGAGTACCGTACAGCGGTTTCTGTTGTCGCAAGTTCTGCTCGGGTCGGCGCAGGCAAAGTTGTTTTTCGCTGCTCGCAGGCCAGAGGCCCCGGCGGGAGGGGGGGGAACATTGAATCGCTCCGTAAACACTTTGTTTAGCCCCACGGGGATTCCAAAAAGCATTTATTGAGGTAAAAAAGTTACTGAGTTTCCCCTTTAAAGTCACGTTCTAAACCTCATGTTCGTGTTTCATCTGTTGGTAATAGAATTGTGAAGTCACTTCTGGGATAAATAAAGCATTTTTAATTTCATTTCCAAGTGATTGGCACCCGTATTAGGCATAAACAGAATAAAGATGAAGATGCACTTTTTCTGGAAGCTAGACCCATGTTCAATATAGATGTTAAACTCTGAATGTTTACTTATCTTCATTATCTTTTGTTGGAAAATAATATCTGTCTTAGCTTAAATCCTCCAAGTTTACATGATGATTATTTCAATAATGACTTTTTAAAATTATTATTTTCATGTAAATGAAAGAATTAAAAGCCTGCTTTTCAGTCGGCTGTGTTTTCAACATAAATTTTACATTCTGTTGGTTCATGAAAAACTCCATGACAGGATGCTGCTCCCACTGCCTTTTTGTTCATGCTCTTTTTTACAATTTAGATATCTATATCAGCATATATAAATTGCTGTCTGTCAATTTATGAGGAGATAATCGATAATCGAATCGAGTCGAATCAAACTTAAAAGGTGAATCGTTAGATTAATCGATGCATCGAAAAAAGTATTCAATAGATTAATCGTTTAGAAAAATAATCGTTTAACCCAGCCCTACTTCATTTCTATCAGTGTTGGTGGGGAGTTGCTTCATATCAGCTGATTCATTATTATATGATCATTATTTCAGCCACAGATATTCACTAATGCTCAACGTCTAGAAGCATCAGTCAGTGATTATATATTTGTTTCTGTCCGACAGAATCAGTCTTTTACTTTTATTTAATAAATCATCATTTCATCAACTAAACCACAGAAGAAGAAAACAGACTTTACATTGAAGACCAGAACAACTTTCACATCATATTAATCTCAATAAACAAATAAAACATGGTGTCTGACCTCAGAGTCTCTAGTCTGCAGTTTGGACTCCTCCAGAAACAAACAAACATCTTTCACAGCAGTTTCCATGTTCTTGTTCCAGCTCAGGTCCAGTTCTGTCAGATGGGATGGGTTGGACTTCAGAGCTGAGATCAGTGAAGCACAGCTGATCTCTGACAAACTGCAGCCCCGCAATCTGAATAAAGAATAAAAAGTGTGAGCTGAAGCCAACAGGATGCAGGTTAAAACAGTCAAAGAGAAGCAGAGAAGAAGAGTTCTCATTAATATTAATGACAACATGCTGCTGCTTCAATAAAGACGTAGTGACTTCAATCAGAGTGAGTTCTCTCACCGACAGACGTGACTCTGATTCTAGCGGCTGAACTGGAGGAAAAAAAGACTTCAGAGTGTGATAATGGTGACAGGACACACACACTGAAACAAATGTTTCCATCACTGCAGATGTGAGCGACAGCAGATTGTCAGCTTGGTGTAAACGTCCTGTTAATGAAAGCAAACACTGGACTAATTAGCATCTCAGTACAGATGTTGCTTATCAAAGCTGTTTCTGGATGGAGCTGAACTGGCTCACAATGTTTCTTTACATACAAACTCAAACTCAAAGTCAAGTTTGCATCTGAAAAAGTTGAGTTGAAAATAAAAACAAATGCAGCAATACTTGATTTAAGTTCAGACAGAAATCTGAGATCATTTCTTAAATACTTGTTTTCCTTTAAATCTTAACTGTTAAACCTTTTTTTTTCAGATTTGAGATTTTTTTCTTTCAGTTTCAGATTTTCTGTTTTCAGATTCAGATCTTTTATTTTCACTTTAAACTTTAAAGACATGTTGGTCTCTCTGCTGATCAGCAGCTTCAGATCCCATTTCCCTCATTTTCTCCTTATAATTGGTATCCTGTGCTATAAAAGCAGAATCAGAGCATCAGAGGGATGATTTCAGTCACTTCTGGCTTCAGTTATTGTTAAGATGTGATGAATCTGACATCACAGCAGATTCATTTCTAAATGAGGACGGATGAAACTTTCATGAATTATTGCTGAGACCAAAATTAATATGACAGCAGATTGTTGTGTTGTTGTGTTTAAACAGGAGGAAGTTTGTCTGACTGTCAGCCAGGTCAGGGGGAAAGTTAGGAAGATTCCAAGGGCCCATGACTGTGGGGGGCCCCAAAAGATGTGGAAATGATCAAACCTTCATTTCAAATAATATTTTTATAAACATTTCAAATAGAACAAAAATATACAGTAGTAGAATACATTGCCTTTGTGTTCTCACTGGTTTTTCAGCAGTAAACGGCAAAACAAAGCATGAATATATTGACCAACCCATCCCCGTGAAAATGCAAGAAATGGTTTGGTCCTCAGGAACTGCCTCAGCGCATCCGCTCCTTGCCTGTCAATACCGCGGTTTGCTGGTATCGGGCCTTTGTTGCTGCATCCGATTCATTTGACAAAGTGACAGCGAATAAAACGACTGACTAAGAAAATGTGTGAATAAGCAGCAGTGTGACAAAAAGTCCAACCGCAGACGAAGAACACAGCACCCCAAGAAATGAAGGTATGATTTTCAAATGAGAAGAGAAAGAAAAGAGAAAGAGAAGAGACGAACGAAGCGTGAGCCAGTTTTTAAAGAAAGGTTTGTTGCCTGAGTTGTTCAAATGAACCTGTTGAGTGAAATAAGCAGCTATCTGCAGACTATTACAACTTAGTTAATCCTCCTTAAGGTGGAAGTGGGATCACATGATTGATGATGCCGGTAGTGCTGTGTCTGAAACGGAAAGTGATTTTCCCTCTTTTTCTTTCTAGGAAAAGTTAAAGCAGGACTCTCCAGCATTTGTAATGAGCTTATTGTGTGTCTGTAACTGACACAGAAGCAAATAAGCCAGAAAACTCATAGAGCTGAGACTTTACATTTACATAACCAGACCAGGCAAAACATAGTTCTCACAACATCACTTGTGTGCTATTAATTTTTTAGCAAGATACTTATATTAAATAACCGTCCTTGTCCCTCTGTAATCATATGTAAACAGATGATCCGCCAGCAGCAGCCCCATCTCTTCACCCCCCACCCCCCTTTCCATTCCCAGTGAAGAAGGTAAGCAACATTGGGACAAGGTAGCATCATTACAGAGTCTGCTGTGGGAATTTGTCTCATTTTACCATTCCAAAAATAAAAATGAAGCATTTTTTAAAAAAAAAAATTGAAACACTTAAAAAACAAACAAACAAACAAAAAAAACCATAATGATCTCTATAAAATAAAAATGTCCTGTAGTTGTAGTTGTTTGTACAGGATACTGGACAGTTAAATGAAAACAGAGTAGCCATCTGCAGCCTGTATTAAAATCAAAGTCACGATTTAAATAGTTCAGTTAGATTTTTACATTCAGATTGAATTACAGCCACCAAAAGACATCTATAAATCTTTATCCTTCTCAAGACGGTTAATTTATTTGAGCTGCACTATAAATACCTAAATACCTGTACCTGTTTGCAATCTAGCTGTGAGGTCACACTGAGCTGCTGATAATTGATGTTATTAGATGATGTAATTTGTTGGTACATTATATAAATGTAACAACTGTTACAGTCTTTGCTTACATTTCTCAGGTTTGGCCAGAAAGTATAGAAATGGAGGAACAACAAAAAAATTAGGGCTGTCAAAAAATTAACCCTATCGTCAAACAAGACATTTTTTTTTATTATTATTAATTAGTACTGCTACATGTAGACAACACATAAACTTTTGTTTTATAACTTAAAGGCTAAAACCAAGCCAGAAATCTGTGAGTCGTCCAGGACTCAGACCTGAATCTCAGCTTCACATTAAGACAGTTGTTAAGTCAGCCTGCGAGGATCAGCAGCATTCTGGACTAAACTGCCACCATCTGAAGGACTTTAGGGAGACATGTAAGGACAGGGTTTCAGTAGTTTAGTCTACTAAAGATAAATGCTGAATTCCTGCTGAGACACCTTTAATCCTAAATGTGTTCTAGAAGTGATAAACGCGATTAATCAGGATGAATTTTTTTGGCAGCCATACAAAAAATACTTTGAAACTGTAAATAATACTCTTTTTATAACATTTTTAAGTCTTGCATCAATTTTTTGAGGGAGGAGGGCCCAACATGAATGTCTTTCATGGGGCCCAAAATTCCTGGCGGCGCCCCTGCTGTCAGCTGATCTGATTTTACTGGAGAAAATAGTTCAGATGGAAAAGTGGAATTTAAAGAAAAATCTGAATCTGAAAACATTAAAAAAAGATTTTACATTCAAACTAAAGACATTTCTGTTGCATTTCTTTTTTCATTTTAAGTCTTTTTTGTAGAGATGTCCCGATCCGATCACGTGATCGGGGATCGGGGCCCGATCACGTGATTTCAGACTCGATGGGAATCGGCTGTTACATCCCGATCAGGGATCGGTTAAATGTTTCCTTTACTGATACGGCAGCAGCGGGCTGCTCCTCTTTTTCCTCTGCGTGGTTTCCTCTCAGTTTCGGTTTTATGACCAGCGGTTGGTTTGATTCTGCCTCATGTGAACCGCCCCGTCCTGCACGCAGCTCTGTGCTGTTTACAGCATCACCGGGCGGTGCAGGAGTTTAAATGTAACGCACCAGCAGGCAGCAGCCTGTTCACTCAGACATAACTACAGGGAAGGCGGCTGCAGCTGAACTGAGCCGCTTTTAAAAAGTCTGATCCATTAATCAAAGCAAACAACAATAAGTCAACATAACGTGTAACACGTGGTTCATATTTAGCGAAGCAACGCGACAATGTGCTGGTTTTACGTTAGTTGTGCAGCGCGTGCATCGCTGCGGGTTTGACGGGGCTGCTGGTTGACGTGACCTGCGGAGAAGTGACAGAAAAAAGAAAGAAATCTGCTTAAACTTTGTTTGCCATTAATGAACGGAGTAAAACCGAAGCACACATTACATTAGGTCTATCTGTTGTTTCAGAGTTTATTTGAAATCTAGTGTTGGTTTTATTTGCTGTCCAAAAATAATCATGTGTTTCCAAGCTTCAGAGAAATGGAGAAATAACCAGCTTCCTTTGTGATTCCCACAGACATGCATAAATGATTACTTACTCATTAATTTGACGTTAGTTTGGTATATAAATGTATGCTAAATATCTTTTCTTTTTTAGAATATGGCTGGAAGAATGTAATTGATCAGAGGAGGTGTCATAATAAAGTAAAATAAGAATAAATAAAATGAAAAAATACAACAAATATGGCACCTCCTGATTCCCCAATTGCACCTTTGAGCTGATAGGATTCAGAATCAGATAAAGGAGCAGTGTTTCCCCTACAGACCACTGCTGTAGGGGAAACACTGTCTTTTTCTCTTAAATTTTCATTTTATTATAGAAGTATCGGATCGGGACTCGGTATCGGCCGATCCTCAAAATCAAATGACTCGTACTCGGAATCGGGGGCAAAAAACCCTGATCGGGACATCTCTACTTTTTTGTTCTTTCTTAAATTTCAAGATCAAAACTTGATTCATTGACTTATTCCTGAAGATTTAAATATTTTCAAACATACAAACATTGTGGTTGTGTTAATAAAAATAATACATTTTATTTTAAAGCGCCTACTTAAAACACCCAAGGACACTGTACAGGCAGATAAAACATTAAAAACAGGAAGCTAAAACAGTTAAAACACAAGCATTAGAGGTACCACAGAAAACAAAACTACAGGAAATAAAACAGGGAAAAACAACATTGGAGTGATGCGTATGGACTTTGGTGGAATGAGACCGTCTGAACAGGAAGGTTATGAGTCTGGATTTGAAAAGAGGGAAGGAGACCACTGTACGGAGATCAGGAGGGAAGGAATTCCAGAGACGGGGAGCAGAGTGACTAAACACCCTGCTCCCCACTGTGACAACGGGCCGGGTGAAGGGAAAGCTGGACGGTGTGGGAAGATGGTTAAGAGCGGGTAGGGGTGTTTACACGAAGGAGATCAGAGATGTAGGATGGAGTCATGTTACAGATGCGGGCGTGAAAAAGTTCCGCCTTTTTCTGCCAGAAGTGGTGCAGTGATAGTGCACCATTACTGCACTATCACTGGCTGAATGATTTGTCCCACATACGTCATCACACACGGTGTCCCAACTTGGTGTGTGGAAACGTCCTTGTTCCCGGCATACATTTATGCTCTGAAATAGTTTCCTCTGGGCACACAGGGGTTTCTCTGTGCGATTGAATTAGCAGACAAGTCGCTGGTAAGTGGCTGGCAGTCGGCAGAGTGGGGAACTTTTTCATGCCTGCATCTACAGGGGGTGGACAATGAAACTGAAACACTTGGTTTTAGACCACAATCATTTATTAGTATGGTGTGGGGCCTCCTTTTGCGGCCAATACAGCGGCAATTTGTCTTGGAAATTATATATACAAGTCCTGAACAGTGGTCAGAGGGATTTTAAGCCATTCTTCTTGCAGGATAGTGGCCAGGTCACTACGTGATGCTGGTGGAGGAAAACGTTTCCTGACTCGCTCCTCCAAAACTCCCCAAAGTGGCTCAATAACATTTAGATCTGGTGACTTTGCAGGCCATGGGAGATGTTCAACTTCACTTTCATGTTCATCAAACCAATCTTTCACCAGTCTTGCTCTGTGTATTGGTGCATTGTCATCCTGATACACTGCTCCGCCTTCAGGATACAATGTTTGAACCATTGGATGCACATGGTCCTCCAGAATGGTTCAGTAGTCCTTGGCAGTGACACACTCATCTAGCACAAGTATTGGGCCAAGCGAATGCCATGATATGGCCGCCCAAACCATGACTGATCCACCCCCATGCTTCACTCTGGCCATGCAACAATCTGGGTGGTACACTTCTCTGGGGCTTCTCCACACTGTGACTCTCCCGGATGTGGGGAAAACAGTAAAGGTGGACTCATCAGAGAACAATACATGTTTCACATTGTCCACAGCCCAAGATTTGCGCTCCTTGCACCATTGAAACCGACGTTTGGCATTGGCACGAGTGACCAAAGGTTTGGCTATAGCAGCCCGGCCGTGTATATTTACCCTGTGGAGCTCCCGATGGACAGTTCTGGTGGAAACAGGAGAGCTGAGGTGCACATTTAATTCTGCCGTGATTTGGGCCGCTGTGGTTTTACGTTTTTTGGATACAATCCGGGTTAGCACCCGAACATCTCTTTCAGACAGCTTCCTCTTGCGTCCACAGTTAATCCTGTTGGATGTGGTTCGTCCTTCTTGGTGGTATGCTGACATTACCCTGGATACTGTGGCTCTTGATACATCACAAAGACTTGCTGTCTTGGTCACAGATGCGCCGGCAAGACGTGCACCAACAATTTGTCCTCTTTTGAACTCTGATATGTCACCCATAATGTTGTATGCATTGCAATGTTTTGAGCAAAACTGTGCTTTTTACTCTGCTAATTGAACCTTCACACTCTGCTCTTACTGGTGCAATGTGCAATTAATGAATATTGGCCACCAGGCTGGTCCAATTTAGCCATGAAACCTCCCACACTAAAATGACAGGTGTTTCAGTTTCATCGTCCACCCCCTGTATATGGAGGACCTTGGATGTAGTGAGGAGTGAAGATAATCCTTTTTTTTGATGGGGAGCCAGCGGAGTTGTTGCAGGATGGGAGTAATATGATTAGAAATGGGGGTCCGAGTAATCAGGCGTGCTGCAGAGTTTTGAAGGGGCTGCAGTTTCTGGAGGGACTTGTTTGGGAGGCCGAAAAGAAGTGAATTACAGTAATCAATGCAAGACGTGATGAAGCTGCAAACAAGGATGGCAGTAGTTTGGGGAGTGAGAGAGAGGAGCAGAGACAAGAGATGTTACGCAGGTGGAAGTAGGCGGACCGGGTGATGTTGCTAATGTGAGACTGGATTCAGCTCCATATTTCTGATCTGCTGTTTCTCAACCTACATTCACACACAAGCTCTTCACAGCAACTCTGAGCTGTGAATAAATAAAGCAGCAGAAAGAAAGACAGCAGGTAAACAGAGCAGCATTTCTCTGCAGTGATGGAGCATCCCTGCCTCTCTCCTTCATGGCTGTTCAGCATCATCTTTGTGTCTCTGTTTGGATCACCTGCACAGGCTCGTAGCACTTCACCTTTTCAGCTTCTCTTTGGCTGCAGAGCTATGAAACACTGACTCTGCTCCACATTTTCACACATTTCTCACCTGATGGAAAGCTGCTCACACACTCTCAGAACCTCCTTCCTAGGGATGGGTACCTTTCACATTTGAATCAATACGGTACCAACTTCCGGTACCGGTACCAAACGGTACCAGTTTTCGGTACTTTTATGTGTTTATATGGCAATAACAGATTTATTTCTCATTCTCAACATAGAATTTTTTTAATAATATATTAAAGCAAAATTCAGGTGTTTCTCTATGATGTCAGAGCGTCTGGTAACAGGGAAACTTAATGGCAAGGCAAGTTTTTTTATACAGCACATTTCATGTAGCCTACAGGAAAATTCAAAGTGCTTTAGATAAACCAAGCATTGCAGCGGGGTGTAAAAGGGAAAATGATTAAGAACAAAAAAGTAGAAGTATGATTTTAAAATGATAAACATTAAAAATATTTAAGATTAAAAAGAGAGCATAGAGCTGTGCAGATTTGAACTTTAGAGTAAAATCTATGTGAATGCAGCTGAGAACAAGTGTTTCAGCTGATCTGAGACTTTCTGGGAGTTTGTTCCAGACGAAATAATAATAATGACAGAATAATTTAATGAGAAAAAAAGACGGAATATTCTCCGACACTAAACTGATTCTGTGGAGGCGTTTTGCGCAGGTCTGGAGGCTGTAATCCTGCTGCAGGGATCAGGTTACTAACTTGGTGCAGACAGTTTCTGCTGTGCTGGTTAAACCATACAAGCTGTTTCAGAGAGACGCAGACTCTTATTTATCAGATGGCAGTATGGTGGCTGGTGCACTCGCGTGCGGAAACTCCGCCGTGATGAAGAGTTTAATAAAGATGTGGGACGCGACAGAGGGAGGGAGAGAGAGACGTGACATGCGCGTCACCCCAGAACTGGTTTACTGTCTTGGTTGATGCTAAACTCAGTAAATAATCACATCGTATTAAGTTCTTGAACGGCAGTTTGTGAACCTGCTGGTTATTATCTGCCCCCGATTACATCTGTTCAGCCGCCGAGGCGCTGACGGACTTCTCCCTCTTTTTTCTGCGGGCTGCAGATGATGCGACGGGAACGTAGCTTTGAAAAGAATATTGTGTTAAATCAGCTGCTTCCTCAGCTCAGACATGTTCCCGCCGCTGGCATCACAAATAATGCAGCGAACTTGATGTTTTAGAGAAGTGAAGCAGGAAAGCTTCTGACTGAACACGCGGCCGCTGCTGCTGATGTCATGCTGCGATGCAACGTTCACGTGCGGCACAGAAATAACAAACTCTTCCACTACCTCACATTAAAAAGGATGCATTTAGGTACGGAAACATGGTACCGTTTGATTTTACGTGAATCGGTACCCGGTAGTACCGACGGAGTTCGGTAGGTACCAATAAAAGTACCGATTTCGGTACCCATCCCTACTCCTTCCATCCACTGTTACCTAGCAACAAGTTAGCTCACAGCTTCACTTTATTTAATTTTCCAATCATGTTATTTTTCTCCAGATAAATTCTTCTTTGTATTTTCCTTACATCCACTTAACAGGAATATCTGTTTCAGGCTGAACTGACTTTGTGTAACAGAGATCATTTTGAATGAAATGAAAGTCAACTGAGAAAGATTTCTTTTAAATTATTAGTGTGATGAGGTTTTAGGCTGTAATATGTCATTATTGATGCATGTGAGTGAAGATGACTGCTGCTGTGATGAAGACTGTTTTCTAATGAAGTCAAAGATGCTTCATTTCTATCAGTGTTGGTGGGGAGTTGCTTCATATCAGCTGATTCATTATTATATGATTATTATTTCAGCCACAGATATTCACTAATGCTCAACGTCTAGAAGCATCAGTCAATGATTATATATTTGTTTCTGTCTGACAGAATCAAAGTCTTTTACTTTTATTTAATAAATCATCATTTCATCAACTAAACCACAGAAGATGAAAACAGATTTTACATTGAAGACCAGAACAACTTTCACATCATATTAATCTCAATAATAATGTAATTTCACGGACCAGGCTCAAGACATTCGGCGTGGCTGCCCCCCCCCCTCTTGAATCTCTCCCGGCTGAAATCTGTAACTCCTCTTCTCTCGACAGCTTCAAGACACAAATCAAAACCCACCTTTTCCTCCCTGGCCTTTCCTGATTAACTGGTTTCTTTCCCTGTTGTTATGTCCTTGTGGTGTTTTTGTTGATTTATTTCCTTTGTAAAGCGACCGTGGGTTCCTTGAAAGGCGCTATATAACTTCAAGTTATTATTATTATTATTATTGTTGTTATTACTATTACTGTTATTAACAACAACAAATAAAACATGGTGTCTGACCTCAGAGTCTCCAGTCTGCAGTGTGGACTCTCCAGAAACAAACAAACATCTTTCACAGCAGTTTCCATGTTCTTGTTCCAGCTCAGGTCCAGTTCTGTCAGATGGGATGGGTTGGACTTCAGAGCTGAGATCAGTGAAGCACAGCTGGTCTCTGACAAACTGCAGCCCCGCAATCTGAATAAAGAATAAAAAGTGTGAGCTGAAGCCAACAGGATGCAGGTTAAAACAGTCAAAGAGAAGCAGAGAAGAAGAGTTCTCATTAATATTAATGACATCATGCTGCTGCTTCAATAAAGACGTAGTGACTTCAACCAGAGTGAGTTCTCTCACCGACAGACATGACTCTGATTCTAGCGGCTGAACTGGATGAAAAAAGACTTCAGAGTGTGATAATGGTGACAGGACACACACACTGAAACAAATGTTTCCATCACTGCAGATGTGAGCGACAGCAGATTGTCAGCTTGGTGTAAACGGCCTGTTAATGAAAGCAAACACTGGACTAATTAGCATCTCAGTACAGATGTTGCTTATCAAAGCTGTTTCTGGATGGAGCTGAACTGGCTCACAATGTTTCTTTACATACAAACTCAAACTCAAAGTCAAGTTTGCATCTGAAAAAGTTCAGTTGAAAATAAAAACAAATGCAGAAAAACTTGATTTAAGTTCAGACAGAAATCTGAGATCATTTCTTAAATACTTGTTTTCCTTTAAATCTTAACTGTTAAGCCTTTTTTTCATATTTTACATTTTTCTTTTCAGTTTCAGATTTTCTGTTTTCAGATTCAGATCTTTTATTTTCACTTTAAACTTTACAGACATGTTGGTCTCTCTGCTGATCAGCAGCTTCAGATCCCATTTCCTCATTTTCTCCTTATAATTGGTATCCTGTGCTATAAAAGCAGAATCAGAGCATCAGAGGGATGATTTCAGTCACTTCTGGCTTCAGTTATTGTTAAGATGTGATGAATCTGACATCACAGCAGATTCATTTCTAAATGAGGACGGATGAAACTTTCATGAATTATTACTGAGACCAAAATTTATATGACAGGAGATTGTTGTGTTGTTGTGTTTAAACAGGAGGAAGTTTGTCTGACTGTCAGCTGATCTGATTTTACTAGAGAAAATAGTTCAGATGGAAAAGTGGAATTTAAAGAAAAATCTGAAACTGAAAACATTAAAAAACATTTTACATTCAAACTAAAGAGATTTCTGTTGCAATATTTTTTATTTTAAAGCTTTTTTGTTGTTTCTTAAATTTCAAGATCAAAACTTGATTCATCAACTTTTATTCTTGAAGATTTAAATATTTTCAGACATACAAACATTGTGGTTGTGATTCAGCTCCATATTTCTGATCTGCTGTTTCTCAACCTACATTCACACACAAGCTCTTCACAGCAACTCTGAGCTGTGAATAAATAAAGCAGCAGAAAGAAAGACAGCAGGTAAACAGAGCAGCATTTCTCTGCAGTGATGGAGCATCCCTGCCTCTCTCCTTCATGGCTGTTCAGCATCATCTTTGTGTCTGTGTTTGGATCACCTGCACAGGCTCGTAGCACTTCACCTTTTCAGCTTCTCTTTGGCTGCAGAGCTATGAAACACTGACTCTGCTCCACATTTTCACACATTTCTCACCTGATGGAAAGCTGCTCACACACTCTCACAACCTCCTTCCATCCATTGTTACCTAGCAACAAGTTAGCTCACAGCTTCACTTTATTTCATTTTCCAATCATGTTATTTTTCTCCAGATAAATTCTTCTTTGTATTTTCCTTACATCCACTTAACAGGAATATCTGTTTCAGGCTGAACTGACTTTGTGTAACAAAGATCATTTTGAATGAAATGAAAGTCAACTGAGAAAGATTTCTTTTAAATTATTAGTGTGATGAGGTTTTAGGCTGTAATATGTCATTATTGATGCATGTGAGTGAAGATGACTGCTGCTGTGATGAAGACTGTTTTCTAATGAAGTCAAAGATGCTTCATTTTAGGGCTGGGACGATTCGTCGACGTAACCGATTACGTCGACGCAAAAAATACTTCAACGCAAAATATGCGTACCGATGCGTCGTCAGACCAAAACAAAGATGGCGGCGCCATGCGATTTCAGACTAAAACAAAGATGGCGGCGCGATCTCCGCGAGTGGCTCCTCCAAGTTTCCCAAGTGTAAGGCAGTGAAGGCCCACACTCGTTTATCGAAGGTATAGGGAGCCAAAGTCACGCCCCTTTACTTCCGCATCATGGGACCTAAGAAACGAAAAAATGTGAATGGAAGTCAATGAGGAGAAAATAATTATCTTCTGGTCCCAGTCGTTCTCTGTCCTGGATTCCAGATATGTTGGTTGTGAATTTAAATGAAAATTTTTCGTGCAAAGAAAAAATAAAATACCGCAAAGATTTGAGATTATTTCAGGATTTACTTGAAGCCTCTGTGTGGACAACAGCCCTCGTCGCAACCGACCTGCGTCACCAGCTTCCTGAGTACGCTGCCGTTGTGATTTTACTCCGGCACGTCACCGCTTTTTCAAGAACAGGAAAAAGAGCATGAACAGAGGTGAAATCTGTTTTAAGTCAGGAAATGTTGAGTCTTTCCATTACGCTGATGGAACAATGTCCAGTCTGGTTCACGCCGGTCGCGGGTAACGACGTCATCACTTGAGGCGAGAGCTGTAGTCCACAAAGAGGCTTCAAGTAAATCCTGAAATTATCGAAAATCTTCGCGGTATTTTATTTTTTCTTTGCACGAAAAATTTTCATTTAAATTCACAACCAACATATCTGAAATCCAGGACAGATAACAACTGGGACCAGAAAATAATTATTTTCTCCCCATTCACTTCCATTCATATTTTTTTGTCTCTTAGGTCCCATAGTGCGGAAGCAGAGTGGCGTGACTTCGGCTCCCTATAGGGATATTAGGGATGGCGAATCCGAAGCCTAATGAGACAACTTCCGTGAAGGCCCTTTCAGATAGAACGCGGCAAGCGCAAGAGGACGGCGGCAAACCCATTCATTGTGTATGTGGTACCGCCGCGGCAGCGCGTTCCGCCATGCCGCGGAGCTCCGCGGCGCGCAAGGTGGGCGCATGCCGCCGCGGTGACGCTGACGCCGCTGCGCTCGAATTGAACATTTTTTAATTCGGGCGCAGCGCGCTGTGACGACATCCTAGCGCGTCCAATAGGAGAGGCCAGTTCAGGGGGAAAAAAAAGTGGTCCTTGTTCAGCCTGAAGTAAACCTGGAAACGGTCTGTGTGAAAGAATGCAGCTCCCGGACGAACCTGAACCCCCCCAAGTTCTGCCTTGTTATCAGGATTAGGTGGACCCCCACCCTTTTATCTGCTGCTGATCTCTTCCTTCTCCTCTGGAGCAAAGCTCTTGCTGCGACCATGAGATGTACATCTCTCACAACGAAGCGTGCCGGGGAGGAAACACTTCCTGGTCTGTCGCTTAGCAACGCGTGCCTGACGTGTTTGCTGCCGCCGGGTCTGCCGCCGACTCTGCGCCCTACCCCGCGGTGAACTCGGCGAAAAACGCGTCCTATCTGAAAGGGCCTTGAGATGGACGCCATGTCTTCAGACACGTCAGGCCTGTTTGAGACGATCAGCATGAAGCACGAGCTCCATCTGGTGGCCGTGGGTGTGAACTACAGCTGATGTCGGGAGCTGTCTCGTCTCTGACTGTATATAATTAAAGTCACGTTCTCAACCTCATGTTCGTGTTTCATCTGTTGGTAATAGAATTGTGAAGTCACTTCTGGGATAAATAAAGAATTTTTAATTTCATTTCCAAGTGATTGGCACCCGTATTAGGCATTAACAGAATGAAGATGAAGATGCACTTTTTCTGGAAGCTAGACCCATGTTCAATAAAATGTTAAACTCTGAATGTTTACTTATCTTCATTATCTTTTGTTGGAAAATAATATCTGTCTTAGCTTAAATCCTCCAAGTTTACATGATCATATTATTTCAATAATGACTTTTTTTTTATTATTATTTTCATGTAAATGAAAGAATTAAAAGCCTGTTTTTCAGTTCGCTGTGTTTTCAACATAAATTTTACATTCTGTTGGTTCATGAAAAACTCCATGACAGGCTGCTGCTCCCACTGCCTTTTTATTCATGCTCTTTTTTACATTTTAGATATCTTTATCAGAATATATAAATTGCTGTCTGTCAATTTATGAGGAGATAATCGATAATCGAATCGAGTCGAATCGAACTTAAAAAGTAATTCGTTAGATTAATCGATGCATCGGAAAAATATTCAATAGATTAATCGTTTAGAAAAATAATCGTTTAACCCAGCCCTACTTCATTTCTATCAGTGTTGGTGGGGAGTTGCTTCATATCAGCTGATTCATTATTATATGATCATTATTTCAGCCACAGATATTCACTAATGCTCAACGTCTAGAAGCATCAGTCAGTGATTATATATTTGTTTCTGTCTGACAGAATCAAAGTCTTTTACTTTTATTTAATAAATCATCATTTCATCAACTAAACCACAGAAGAAGAAAACAGACTTTACATTGAAGACCAGAACAACTTTCACATCATATTAATTTCAACAGACAAATAAAACATGGTGTCTGACCTCAGAGTCTCCAGTCTGCAGTGTGGACTCTCCAGAAACAAACAAACATCTTTCACAGCAGTTTCCATGTTGTTGTTCCAGCTCAGGTCCAGTTCTGTCAGATGGGATGGGTTGGACTTCAGAGCTGAGATCAGTGAAGCACAGCTGATCTCTGACAACCTGCAGTTCTCCAATCTGAATAAAGAATAAAAAGTGTGAGCTGAAGCCAACAGGATGCAGGTTAAAACAGTCAAAGAGAAGCAGAGAAGAAGAGTTCTCATTAATATTAATGACAACATGCTGCTGCTTCAATAAAGACGTAGTGACTTCAATCATTATTGAGAAAACCGTGGGAGAAAAAGACAATCACCCCCCGGAGCAAACAGGATATATTTGGACCACGACTATTCATTGAGGACGCTACAACAAGGGATGGGTACCGAAATCGGTACTTTTATAGGTACCTACCGAACTCCGTCGGTACTACCGGGTACCGATTCACGGAAAATCAATTTGTTATTTCTGTGCCGCATGTGAACGTTGCATCGCAGCATGACATCAGCAGCAGCGGCCGCATGTTCAGTCAGAAGCTTTCCTGCTTCACTTCTCTAAAACATCAAGTTCGCTGCATTATTTGTGATGCCAGCGGCGGGAACACGTCTGATCTGAGGAAGCAGCTGATTTAACACAATATTCTTTTCAAAGCTACGTTCCCGTCGCGTCCGCAGCCCACAGAAAAAAAGAGGGAGAAGTCCGTCAGCGCCTCGGTGGCTGAACAGATGTAATCGGGGGCAGATAATAACCAGCAGGGTTCACAAACTGCTGTAGTGATCTCAAGCCCAAAGGTCTCAGCAAAAGGATACACACATCTAACCAAATATACTTTGGGACCCATACTGATTGATAAAGGCCACATTTGGATGTAAAGCAGACATCCCAAGGAGGAATTTTGCTCAGAGAAGGACCTTCTCTGAGTAATCACTAATTTACGGTCCTGAGAGCAACTCAGGAGAGGACCGGCATTTTGGTAAAACAAACAGTCCAATTGTTGAACTTTGAACCCATCCTCCAAGCTTGGAGATACTCCTTCACAGTATTTACGACCTGCTATAAATTGGTTCCTTATAGCCAATTTTGTAATGTGTTCTTAACATCCAAGAACTGTTTTATATTATCAGGAAAGTAAGCTCATGTTAATCTCATGATGAAGACTTTTCTTTTGATATGCAACATGACATACTTTGGTGATTAGAAACTAGATGTTTCTTCCCCAAATTCACATCACATGCATTCCAGGATTTGCTGCATAAAGGTGAAGAAAGAGACAATTTACCCAACTGCTGAAACCCACTTTTATGTTAGAAATGGAGTTCCTCATATCAAATGATGTCTAACACATGTATTTTCTTTACAGGAATCTTAAAGGGGACACATCATGCAAAATCTACTTTTTTTAGCTTTTAAATACATGTGTTTGTGTATTTTGAGTGCTTAGGAGTGCAGAAAATGCAAATTCATGCTCCCCCGAGGTTGCATATATATCTTTATACTCTTTTTGGCCTGTATTTTTGTGTCCGTTTGATTTTCTCTATTCACTATTACGTTTTCTTTTCTATTACGTCACAATATTCGCTGTGGAACTGCCAAATAAGGTCATGGACTTCCGGGTAACCAACTTCGTGAATCCGCCATGTTTTTTCTCGTCGAGACTTTGTAGTCCAAGTTCAGCGATGCTGAAGTTGCAAGCGGAGAAGTCAAAATGTTCGGTTGTTGGGTGTCTTAACCCACACAATTCCTTACATCGCCCCACAGCATCAAAACCTCTTCGAAGTGCCTGGTTAAATTTTATTTTTCATGGAAATGTACCAACATCAGTGGGGAAAGTACTCCTGGTTTGCGCGAAGCACTTCAAGGACAATTGCTTCAGTAACCTCCGCCAGTATCAAGAGGGGATTTGCCGAAAGACTTCGTCTGAATGAGGGGTCAGTTCCATCTATCTACGGAAATGACGGACAAAGCATAACGGTAAGGTCCAAATAACGCTAAAATGACAGCAAGCTTTAGTTTAGACGTGAATTGTGTTTGTGCTGATATGACGTTCAGGTCATTGCGTTGATATCAAAAGCATTGTGTTAGCGCCTTATGTTAGCTTTTAGCTGCCTCCCTGAGGATATAACTACTGCATACTTTCAATAAAATTATTTGGCTTTGTGTTTTTGCCGTTTTTTTGTCGTGGAGAACACATGACCCAAACGCATTCAGTTACACATTAGTTAACTTCTTTACTATGTCGCGTCCATGTTTACTGTGCCTTTTTCGTATTGTGTTCGTGTGGAAGAAAAATGTCTCGGACGAACATGATTCGAGGTCAACAGAATGTGAGAATGCTTTCGAAGTTAGTAGACTGCTGAGGTGGCACAAGGGAAGCTAAAGAGAACAGCTGATAGAAACTGCATCGGATGATGGAAAATAATATGGAAGTGTGTCTGTAACTAATCAGTTAGAGAAGGGAAGAGGAAGACGGCGGAGACAGTCGCAACATTTATTTATTATGCTTGATTCTGTTAATAAGTCCGTACGAAGGATGATCCCTGTCTGGTCTGCTGTTTCTGTGCTGGGGGAGAGAGGTTCTCACTGTAGCAGTGTTGCCAACTCTTCGAGAAGAGAAGTCGCTATTGGCTGACCCAAAAGTCGCCAGAAGTCGCCTAATGACGTCACCAACTCGTTAAGGTGCTTACGTGCATGCGCGAAATCTTATTCTTACTTTTAACATTTATTTTTCACAGACTGTAATGCTTCTTTGCAAGGGTACTAAAGAGCTGACATACACGTTTGAGTCATGGTGCAAAGAAGACCCAGTTGTGCCCACAAGGCATCATGGGAAATAATGTAGATGAGGAGGCGTGGTCGGGCACATACTATTGGCTCAGGAGGACTGCTGTCTGCAAAGGAACAGCGGAAGTAGTAAGTGAGTGCAGATAAACAGGGAAGGGAGGGGCTGACGGAAGGCAGCTCCTGATAAACGGGTGGAGCGATATAAACTTTATCTGTCTCATGATCACCAGGAAAAGTCGCTAGATTTGTCGCTAGTCGCTTTTTGAAAATAAGTCGCTAGAGGGGTCTGAAAAGTCGATAAATATAGCGACAAAGTCGCTAAGTTGGCAACAATGCACTGTAGGTCTGTTATACAGTACATGACACGTGAATGGGTTAACAGATGAAAGCTGAACATGCTCCAGTGGCATTAATATATATATATATATATAAAAGTATCTGACATGTAGTTTGTGTTTCAATATTGTCAGCCGTGGAGAGTAGACAGAAATAACTCAATATATTTTTACTAAGAGTAGCAAGAAAATATTCCATAAAAAGAATACTTAAGTACTGAGTAACTGATTAATATGTGTTAATAACATTTGATAAGTATTCTGAAATAATGTCACTAAATAACTAAAGGATTGTGTCTGTATCTGGTGCATTATTTATTTAAGTTTTTGTTCCTATTTTATTGGTGAAGTTCCTCAGTGATTAGAGTAGCCAGAAAAAAGAGCAAAACTAGTCATACTTCATAATAATATTATCTAAGTAAAAGTAAAAAGTACTTCCCCTAAAAGTAAATTGTTTTTTTTTTTTTTAAAGTTGAAGAAAATGTAACTGAGTAAATGTTGTTCGTTCCACCTTTGTCAGTAATATTAATAAAATCATTACATCATTACAATGCTGTGCAGGTAAATAACTGCATAGTTTAGTATTATAATCCCTCAATTTGCTTTTTCCATATTAAAAATAATGTGTGTGTTAGATAAGTTTTATGTTTACTACCGAAAACTAACAAATAATTTTTTTTTTCAATCAAAACACCAGAAACCTTCAGTAAGTCTTACTGCATGCGTCATTATTTGTATGCTAACTTCATTTCAATAAATCAAAATCTGGTTAGTGTTCATAATTTAATTATGACTTCTTCTTACACCAGAATAACAAAGGAAAATTCTTATGCAGACCAACAAGCATAAAGCAAAGCAGCATGAAAAAATAACACAAATCACAAATAAATAAGTGTAACATCACTATAAACAGCAGTGCAAAAGAACTAACTTTCAAAAGCTTCTTGCGAACAAATACGTTTTTCAAGTTATTATCTGTCATTACAGATTACGTGGATGACATCATGGAGCTGGTCTTTGAGCAGGTTTTCCAGGACCCAACTCCATTTTTAGACGAGGTTCAAAAGATCCACATCCCACCAACCCTCTCATCGCAGCATCCACGACCAGACAAGGCAACAGTGGTTTCTGCCTACGTCTCACGCTTCAATCCAGAGCCGGTCTGAAGCCCACATACTGCCCCTCGTCATCTGGATACTCCTGCCTTATCCTCATGACCACACAAGACGGGAGGACGACACGCACTTTCCGACCGAGATAGCCCCAGCACCAGGACACAAAGCACCTGTAGGCACAATACCTGTAACGACTAAAGCACAAAGAAGTTACAAAAACTTCAGTACCAATTATTCAACTAGTTTTTTATTCTTTGTTTGTTTTATAAAATTGTGTGTTTTGTTTCTACTGAGATTATAGCTTTGTAAATTTGTGTTACAATAAAAAGAAAATACAAATCAGAGTCACTTACTGTACAATTCCTCTGAGATTTAATGGTCCAAACTGTGCTTTGTAAACATTTATTGCATTCTGTAGTGAATACTGATTGAGACACACAGGCTCAAATCCAGGATGATCCACCATGCATGTCAGTTCACTGGGTGCTCCCCCCATTCTGGCAGTGACCTAACAGGGGTATTTAATTCATTATGGAGAGATGATAAAATAATGGTCTATGTACTGTATTGGCAAATCACTCTTACCTTGGGAATTTCTCTTCAGCATATGTTTTCAACTTCTGTTGGCATTTTAGAACAGTTACCACAGGTACACCTAAATGCATAAATTGGATAAAGATAAACATGTTTTGAATTGCAAGATTAGAAAAAAAAAAAGTTGTCATAAGCACTTATACACAGTGAGCATCAGGACTAAGATATACATGGAAGATAAAAAGAGACAAAGGGGGAAGAAGTTGTAGATACTATTTAATACTACTACTATGTCTGATTACAGGTCTGTTTTAAATATGGAAAACAGGCTATTTGATTGTAGAAATTCAAAACGATGTCTTAAAATTTTATGAGCCTTTTGTATATTTCAATCATTAAGAGATCAACACAAAATATAATATGCTTGATTAAATTATTGCACATCTTTAATCGTGTATAACGACCATGAGCATCCTTTTGTGGGTGTTGAAAAGTAGTTTCTAATGTACGGACCCTATAGTCCAACTACGGTTCATATTGGTCTCTGCCAGTTGCGTGACATTTGTTGCTAAGATGCCTTTTTAAGCGTAAAAAAGTCAGTGGTCCCATTTATCAATAGCGCGAAAATGAGCGCACATATGATCATTAAAATTATATTATGATTGTATCCACGTGTGATTTATAAAATGTTTGTGTCTGACCAGACAACAGAATCTACGTCAGAAATTTACCGTCATCCAGCTGTTTCTAACCTAAGGCAGCAGCAGCGCTGACAGATGTTTTTTTTTTTTTTTTTTTTTTTTTTTTTTTTTTTTTTCAGCTTGACTAATGAAAGTTATCGTTTTTCTGTCCCTGTCTTGGCTCGATCCGACCCGCCTCCACCTGTCAGCGTTGCTACTGCTTCAGGGTAGTAACAGCTGGATGATGGTGGATTTCTGACATAGATTCTGTTGTTTGGTCAGACACAAACAATTTATAAATCACACGTGGATCCAGTAGTAAGATCATTTTTATGATCAGGTGTGCGCTCATTTACACGCTGGTTTGATGAATGGGGCCACTGCCTTTTTCTGCTTAAAATTGCGACAAATGTTACGTCACTCGGCAGAAACCGACTGTAAGTAGTTGGTAAAGATAGGGGAGTGTAAAATAAATTACAGTTACACACCATTGCGATGCATTCATTTGAAGGCGTTGTTCTGCAGGTTCGTCATCTTCATTCTCCTGCGCTGGGTCAGACTCTGGTTCGAACATGTAAGGCTGGATGGACAAGTCTCCAGTTGTCGACATTTTTAAAAAACTTAGAGATGAAAAGTTTATCTGCCGATAAATAATCGTATCACTGCTATAAAAACTTCAAAAATGGCCGAAAGGGGTGGAGTAGACCGCGGTGCGACCTGGAGGGGGGTGGGGCGTGAACTTTCTCACTTACATTTAAAGAGACCGCACCAAACGAGTCTAAAGATGCGCCTCAGAACAGGGCGGAACAAGGGTCTGTGGAGTTACAATGACGAGGAATTCAGACCAAAGCATTGTAGTTCTACTTTATATGGACCATAAATGAATCATTTATATGTGAAAAAGAAGGATTTAAAAGCATGATATGTCCACTTTAAGGCATCAAGATTAATCCTGTTTTATCTGTTTAGCTGATTTGTTTATTCAATGTCTTCCTTTATTCATATAATTCAGATCTTTGCTTTATTCTATTTCATTGTGTTCTTTTTATTTCATCATGTCTGAATAATTGATCCATTTGTACACATGCCTCACTTAGAATTCACAGATGCTTATAACCATTAAGCTTAACTGATAGTCAAATGATCATTTGAGATGTGTCTGACTATTGGAGGAAACCTGACTGTCAGCTTCCCATTGTCTGACAAGCTGCAACCCACATTCCACTGCCAGGCAGAGCGCGAAGCTCTGAACTGTGAGAATCAGAATTGGAGAGATCGAAAAGAGAATGAGATTTGATGGGATTGGAAAGAGAACTAGATCTGATGAGAAGAAGAACGAACAAGGCAGAACTGGAGAAACTTGGAACAATGGGGAAAGAATGAGACGAAACCTGCTCTGAACTCAGCAGAGTTCAGAACCACGGATCACTCAGGGAGGAGTGATGGAGAGAAGAAGACTTTAACCCAAATCATCTTTACTATCAACCATCCCGTGACATCAGTCCTGAAGCTGCACGTCTCTGGGGAGACGGATGTGAGAGAGAGGACGAACCAGAACCACCACTGAGCTGACAGCCCGCAGAGAGCCGGACGAACTTCCAGGAGATCGGGAAGATTTTTGGGGGCCATCCACCCGACAATCTTCCAAAGGATTTGAGGAACAGTCCAGCAGAACCAGGGCGTGAGTGAAGCACCTCAGTAAGACGGAATCTCTGAGGAGAATCCTGATCATTTGCTATGAAATATGATCTGATGTCACAAGAAGTTGGTGATAGGTGAATTAATCCAGGCCTACGGTTTACCAGACCCAGTTTAACTTTGCTTAGTTGGATTAAGAAATCCTTCCTTCTTTTTCTTTGAACATTAATTAATTAACTGAGGCTTAATTAATTTATGTTTCATCTTCATACCATCTCACATTTCTTTCACAAGATAACTTTTGGTTGATCATCATGCTCACATATTTCTTGTATATATCTTGTACATACATTATCTCATGTAGTTTGTAGACTAGTTAATAAATACTCCGTATTATCTTAACTAGTCGTTGTTTTGTGGTTTTTCTGATGTATCATGAAAGGTCACTTCAAGCGAGAACTCATGAAAGCGTCCTGAGACTGATCACTTAATCAAATCAATCTAAGAGTTGATTTAAGACTTTAATGGTTTTCCTTGCTTCCATTACATATCAAATAAGTAAGGTGGTGCTCCGAGGCTCTATTAGTATTGATATTAATAGAAATATTAATATTAATTTTAATATCATACATAGTGACGCTATATATATTGTGGTTGCCCAAGCTAAATCACAACATATTATGGTGCCCCGTGTGAGGCGTTTGAAAACTTTTCATGATACAAAGAAACCCACTGAACTGTTGCTGGTCAACAGGTGTGAGCATTTCATTTTCCAAACTGGATGTGAAACATTTTAATGCACTTTAGAACAGAGGAAAGTGTGGACGCACACAGACTCTGGCAGAGTGGGGGACACATGCTCTCAGCGAGCCGCTGACCCAACCCTTTGATTTATGACCTTTCCCCTACACAATAGAAGCTAAAGCTAAGCTATGCTTCTACTCCTACATGTTGCTACATGTAAAGTTGATCTTGCATGCATAAATAGCGCTTGAACGTTCATTTTTTTTTTTAAAGGCCTTCGTGGGCAACAGTGTTGCGTATTCCAACATTAGTTGACCTGCACTGAGTGTTAGATAATTTAACTGCGTATTCCAGTAAATTAATCTAAACCAGACCCTCCGTTAGCTGGCTAAGATTAGCTACCTTGGTCTGCTAAGGCCGTGACTCCCCAAGGAGTGGAGACGGCTGGAGGTGCAATAAAAATCCACTGCAGCGTATTCCTGCAAGTGATTCATTTAAAGCAGAAGTTGCTTGATTTTCATTCCTAACAGACCCCAAAGAGGTGAGCAAGGGACAGATTTAAATCTGAGATTATTGGCTGTAAGAACATTTAGAAGATTTTACTCAATTCACGCACTGGAGGAAAGTGCTGATGAACAGATCAAACAAGTAAAAACGCTTTGATCTTTGAACAGTTGAAGAAATTGCTTGAGAAGTTTGACTTCCTAAACAATTTCATTTTGGAAGGTTGTTTTCTGCTCTCTACCCACAGAGTAAGAGAGTGTGTTTATCTTTGAGCATCTTGAAACTTCCAAGAAAGTTTGCAAGCTGCCGCCTTGTGTCCTGAGACAATCAGACAGATCTGAGTGTCACTGAAGGAAGCCACTCTTACAACCACAGTTGTGTTAAACAACAAGGTTTCACCTGCCAAATTGGAAAATCCAATTCTGGAAATCCTTTTGAATCATGCTTGATCTTCACTAAGAACACGTTACCTGTTTATGCAGGTAAAATCCTCAACACTGACCACGGCAACGTAAATCTGATCACGGATCAGAAACAACCCACAGATAAAAGTCTAACCAAAACCTTTGGTTGCTTATCTGTTGTTTTCTGGTAGTTTTAAATAAGTCCACCATGCAGTGGAGAACGCAGGAAATTAATTGGCATAAGTCCAGAAATTTTCACAGCTGAGGAAGAGAATACATCTCTCCAGCACAAGTTTTGAAATTCTGGAAAAGGTAGTCAGCAAAACCAGACTCGCATAACTGAACTAACAGTCAGTTTACTGAGACTAAGAAAGAGAATGATGAACTTAAAGGCAGAAGCAGGGGCTTTGACAATCGCTCCAGAGCTGCCAACAGGAACTGGCAGAAACTCAGACTGAGCTGAAGGAGCTAAACCAGATTCATGAGGAATCCAGAGCTCTCTTCAGGAAGCTCAGAATGAAATCAGAACTTGAGGAACTGGAAATTTCTGTTTATGACAAACATCTCAATGATAAACAGACACAAATCCAGCTGCTGGAAAGACAGCTAGCTGAAGCCAGAGATGAGCCAAGCTCAGCTTATCAAGACCAAAGACCACTTATCAGAGGAACTGATAAGAGCCAGAAGAGAACTGTTTCAGTCTTCTGAGGCTGAACACAGACCAGGAAATCAGAGCATCCTCTGTGATGACAGAGAGGATCTCCTCAGTAACAGGAAGTCTCATGAGAATTCTTCTTGTCCACTTTTACCTCCTGTACCACATATTCTTTCTCTAGATCCCAAAACATCTCCAGATCCAGGTGAATACCGACCAGGCTGATGGGCCAGGAGCCGGGACTCACCAGGCTCCCACAGATAAAGATCTTTTCAGAATTGCTCAGAATTTGCCAAAATTGGAAACCACATTTGGCAAATTAAATGACATCCGAACCTACCTGAATGACATCAGCTTCTACCTGCAACGGGCCCCAAAGGCTTCTGTTAGTGACAAAATCTTCCTCATCAGACTAACAGCAAGCAATGATGTCAAAAAGTTCATTGAACGCCAGACAGATGCGGTCAGAAATGACTTTTCCCTCCTCTGTGAAGCTTTGGAGAGAGAATTTTCTGAAGAAGCAACTCAATCAGGTTTGAGTTTTGCCTTGAACACAAAACAGGGCCAGACAAGAACCACCGAGCCAGTTCTACCACAGACTCCTCAGAGCTTACTTTGGTTTGCGCAATGAGGAAAATATAGATGAAGAACAACACTTCAAACAATTTTTCTCAGTAACCTGCATCCTGCCACGAGCCGTCACTTAGGCATATTTGCAAATCCTTACAATGCTACAATCCGAGAGTTACGTACGTGGGCTGATTTAGGTTTTCAGAAACACCTGCAAACTAAACACCGCAAACTTGACCTTGTGCTGATTCCTGAGTCTTCTTCCAGGGAGCTGGGTAAACGGACCTCTGATGCAGCCACTTTCAGACCTAAGTCAAAGTCCAGTCAGTCCAGTAAGAAACAATCTTACTCACAAGCTGAACATTACGGGTGAGGAGCCTTAATCTCAGAGTGAAGTCTCAGCTAAGCATTCATAGTCTGTGTACCTGAATGAAAATTAAAACAATTCTCTTCAGGTTTGACGTCCTAACTTTAAGCTTTCACAGCGAAGTTTACCATCCAGACTTCTCCCACAGCAGATTTTGCACACGTGATTTCAACAAGTGGGGGAACAATGAGCTAAAATTTCCCAGAATGTAACGGCAGAAGTTGATTTCACATTGAATGTGCTCACATCCAGTTGCAAATTTAAGCTCTGTTTACACATGAACCCATGCATGACCTATTAGAGGATATTAATCGTTATTATACTGTAGTGTAGTTAGAAATGAACACTTCTTTCCTTTCCTCTTGCTATGCTATGTTTCAATTATTAATCACTTGAAGCAGTATTTTGACTTTTCTTTAGTAGATTAAAATCTTTTAAAGTTTTTTTTATAGTGCACATTTTTTTATCATTATTTTGATAATTCAGACTTTAACCCTTAGTCCTGAATAGATGTTTAACTCTTAAGTTACTTTAGGTGTACGATTAGTGCATGCATATCCTTTTTTCGATTTTATTTTGTTTTTTTTTTCTTATGATTTAGTGAATCCATTTCTTGATGACATCAGTCATATGGAAAAAGCCAAATTGAACCTGCAAGAATCATGTTGTTTCCTTTGGACCACTTCATCTGTGATTACGATCTCCTTCTTAACTGAACATCGTAATCAAGTGGGGGAATATGTAGTGATCTCAAGCCCAAAGGTCTCAGCAAAAGGATACACACATCTAACCAAATATACTTTGGGACACATACTGATTGATAAAGGCCACATTTGGATTAAAGCAGACATCCCAAGGAGGAATTTTGCTCAGAGAAGGACCTTCTCTGAGTGAAATGCTAATTTACGGTCCTGAGAGCAACTCCAGAGGACCGGCATTTTGGTAAAACAAACAGTCCAATTGTTGAACTTTGAACCCATCCTCCAAGCTTGGAGATACTCCTTCACAGTATTTACGACCTGCTATAAATTGGTTCCTTATAGCCAATTTTGTAATGTGTTCTTAACATCCAAGAACTGTTTTATATTATCAGGAAAGTAAGCTCATGTTAATCTCATGATGAAGACTTTTCTTTTTTTTTGATGTGCAACATGATATGCTTTGGTGATTAGAAACTAGATGTTTCTTCCCCAAACTCACATCACATGCATTCCAGGATTTGCTGCATAAAGGTGAAGAAAGAGACACTTTACCCAACTGCTGAAACCCCACTTTTATGTTAAGAAATGGACTTCCTCATATCAAATGATGTCTAACACATGTATTTTCTTTGGGAATCTTAAGGCATCAAGATTATTCCTGTTTTATCTGTTTAGCTGATTTGTTTATTCAATGTCTTCCTTTATTCATATAATTCAGATCTTTGCTTTATTCTCTTTCATTGTGTTCTTTTTATTTCATCATGTCTGAATAATTGATCCATTTGTACACATGCCTCACTTAGAATTCTCAGATGCTTATAACCATTAAGCTTAACTGATAGTCAAATGATCATTTGAGATGTGTCTGACTATTGGATGAAACCTGACTCTGTCAGCTTCCCATTGGCTGACAAGCTGCAACCCACATTCCACTGCCAGGCAGAGCGCGAAGCTCTGAACTGTGAGAATCAGGTTTGGAGAGATCGAAAAGAGAATGAGATTTGATGGGATTGGAAAGAGAACTAGATCTGATGAGAAGAAGAGCGAACAAGGCAGAACTGGAGAAACTTGGAACAATGGGGAGAGAGAATGAGGCGAAACCTGCTCTGAACTCAGCAGAGTTCAGAACCACGAATCATTCAGGGAGGAGTGATGGAGAGAAGAAGACTTTAACCCAAATCATCTTTACTATCAACCATCCCGTGACATCAGTCCTGAAGCTGCACGTCTCTGGGGAGACGGGTGTGAGAGAGAGGACGAACCCAGAACCACCACTGAGCTGACAGCCCGCAGAGAGCCGGACGAACTTCCAGGAGATCGGGAAGATTTTGGGGGCCATCCACCCGACAATCTTCAAAGGATTTGAGGAACAGTCCAGCAGAACCAGGACGTGAGTGAAGCACCTCAGTCAGACGGAACCTCTGAGGAGAATCCTGATCATTTGCTATGAAATATGATCTGATGTCACAAGAAGTTGGTGATAGTGAATTAATCAGGCCTACGGTTTACCAGACCCAGTTTAACTTTGTTTAGTTGGATTAAGAAATCCTTCCTTCTTTTCTTTGAACATTTATTAATTAACTGAGGCTTAATTAATTTATGTTTCATTTTCATACCATCTCACATTTCTTTCACAAAATAACTTTTGGTTGATCATCATGCTCACATATTTCTTGTATATATCTTGTACATACATTATCTCATGTAGTTTGTAGACTAGTTAATAAATACTTCCGTATTATCTTAACTAGTCGTTGTTTGTGGTTTTTCTGATGTATCATGAAAGGTCACTTCATCGAGAACTCATGAAAGCGTCCTGAGACTGATCACTTAATCAAATCAATCTAAGAGTTGATTTAAGAATTTAATAGTTTTCCTTGCTTCCATTACATATCAAATAAGTAAGGTGGTGCTCCGAGGCTGTATTAGTATTGATATTAATAGAAATATTAATATTAATATTAATATCATACATAGTGACGCTATATATATTGTGGTTGCCCAAGCTAAATCACAACACTGCCGTTCAAGAACTTAATACGATGTGATTATTTACTGAGTTTAGCATCAACCAGGACAGTAAACCAGTTCTGGGGTGACGCGCCTGTCACGTCTCTCCTTCCCTCTGTCGCATCCCACATCTTTATTAAATTCCTCATCACAGCGGAGTTTCCGCACGCGTGCACCAGCCACCATACTGCCATCACTGATAAATAAGAGTCTGCGTCTCTGAAACAGCTTGTATGGTTTAACCAGCACGGCAGAAACTGTCTGCATCTGGCATCAGCCAACCTGATCCCTGCAGCTTGAGTTACAGCCTCAGACCTGCGCAAAACGCCTCCACAGAATCAGTTTAGTGTCGGGAATATTCATTCTTTTTCTCATTTCTCATTAAATTATTCTGTCATTATTATTATTTCGTCTGGAACAAACTCCCAGAAAGTCTTAGATCAGCTGAAACACTTAGTTTGCTTAAATCCAGATTAAAACCCACCTGTTCTCAGCTGCATTCACACATAGATTTTACTCTAAAGTTCAAATCTAAGAGGCTCTATACTCTCTCTTTTTAATCCTTAATTTTTTAAATTTTTGTCATTTTAAAATCATACTTGTACTTTTTTGTTCTTAATCATTTTTCTCTTTTACACTCCGCTGCAATGCTTGGTTTATCTGAAGCACTTTGAATTTTCCTGTAGGCTACATGAAATGTGCTGTATAAAAAAACTTGCCTTGCCATTAAGATTTCCTGTTACCAGACGCTCTGACATCATAGAGAAACAGCTGGATTTTGCTTTAATATATTATTTAAAAAAATTCTATGTTGAGAATGAGAAATAAATCTGTTATTGCCATATAAACACACAGAAAAGTACCGAAAACTGGTACCGTTTGGTACCGGTACCGATTCGCAGGGGTCGAAGAAGTTGGTACGTATAGATTCAAATGTGATAGGTACCGGCATCCCTAGCTACAACAACGTAAAGCGTACGGGAGCATTAAAAAGATCCTGAAGAGAAGGCGTCCGCTTTCAGACACCTCTCATCAGATGCGCATCCGCATGGGCCAAGCGGGGGTTGAAAACTTACGACGTGTTCAGGCAGGCGACCAGCAACCTACGAGGAGCAAGAGGATACGAAGTGGAGAACGCAGGGACAAACAGCGGGGAGGCCACGCATGCTACAAGGCTGCCGTCGACCGGGACCGCGACATGGAAACAAACCGGAAGCGGACGCACCGGAGAGGCCAGGAGACGCACGCGGGGACGACTGCAAGAATATCGCCTGAGAGGAAAAAACACAGGCTGAATACGTGCACCAGGATAAACTCGAGTAAAGATAGACATGGGTATGGTATCACTTGTCCTGCTACAGAAAGGTAAAATGTACCTGAGTATACAGTTTTTGTTGTTATGATGGGTTATAGATTAATAGACTGTTAGCCTAAAAGGGACTGTAATGCAGCTGCAAGGTCTGGTATGGGTATATTAATCCTACATGGGTTAAATCTCATTACTGGAAGGGGGCCCTTTCTTTGTGTAAGGCTTTCCCCCTTAAATCAAAAAGAGAGTCAGCAGGAGAGGAGGGTTGTTGACATCTCTTTATGGAGGTCACTTTCTTTTTCTTTGTGTATAGTTCAAATAAGTTACAAACAGTTACAAAAATGTTGATGGTTCATGACTGTTTAACTGAAAGCCTGTTGATCAATCTTCAAGACATTATCAAAACAAAGGTGATATATGGATACTTAACAAGTAATTAAGATTCTCGTCTTTAAATGTTAATGGCCTGGGAAACCCAGTCAAAAGAGCCAATGTAATGTCCAAGCTTAAAAAGAAAAGACGCAAATCAACTTCCTACAAAGAAACTCATTTATATGTAAAGCAGAACATGAGAAATTTAAGAAATTTGGTTTTTCAAGAATACCTTTTACAGCTCATATTCTAATGCTCGGAAAAGGAGGAGTAGCAATACTGATGCTAAACGTAATTAAATTTGAGTGCACAAAAGATAGAAAAGATAGGGAGGGAACTTACATTATTGTGAAAGGAAAAATTGACCAAATAATGATAACGTTAGTAAATATATATGCCCCTCCTGAGAGTAATAAGGATTTTTTGAGTCACTAGTTGAAGTATCATTGCCATGGAGGCTGAAGGTATATGTATATGTGCGAGGGAGACCTGAATGTGATAATGGACTATGACTTGGACACAACCAGCCTTAAGAAAAATAAGAAATATATTACAAAACTGGTCAGGAATACATGGGAGGAGTTAGGGTTTTTTGATGTGTGGAGAGATTTGCATCCACTACGGAGGGATTTTAGTCATTACTCAAAGGTCACATTCTGTTTTACTCTAGGATTGATTATTTTTTGTACAGACTGAAAATAGAGATATAATACAAGATAGTTGGATTGGAGTGGCAGATGTTTCCGACCATAGTGCCATATATTTAAAGATACACTTGAACTGTAGACAAAAAAATACATTATGGAGGCTGAATGAGGGGATATTAAACAATAAATCAGTTGTTGAGCAAATTAGGGCGGAAATACGGGGGGACTTGGGGGGGGTTTGCCTAGAGGAAACAAATCCAGCAATATTGTGGGGGATGCCTTAAAAACAGTGGTAAGAGGTAAACTGATTGCAATTACAAGTAACCTCAAAAGAGAAAGAATAAAACAATATAAAATTTATATAGAGGAATTGTTAGACATTTAGAACAGAAACACAAGGGAAACAGAAAAGTTGACCCAAACATTAATAAGCAAATGAATGAGGTGAGAAGGAAAATTAATAACTTACTACAATAGGAAGTAGAAACAAAAGCAAGATATTTGAAACAAAACTATTATGAATCAGGCCCGAAAGCAGAAATGAAACTGTTGGCGGAACGTTCACAGAAACAACAAAAATAAACCACAGTCAACAAAATTTATGACCCAAAAACAAATCAACTCAAATATAAACCAGAAGAAATTGAAAATATTTTTAGAGAATAATACAAAGAACTCTACACTGAGTCATCGGCGACAAATCAGGAAAACAATGAAGTGTTACATGACTCCCTGGACCTCCCTTCAATAGGCACAAAACAAAATGAACAGGCAACAGCAAAAATAACAACCAGTGAAATTCAAGCAGTAATTGGCAAATTAAAATACAACAAGGCAGCTGGTAGCGATGGATTTACCTCCGAATGGTATAAAAAGTTCAGTGAAGAACTAACACCTCTACTCCACAGAACTTTCAATTGGGTTATGAGTGATGACAGAATCCCCCCTCCTGGACAGAACGAAGTATTCACAGTTCTCCCCAAACCCCTAAAAGACAAAGAATACTGTCAAAATTATAGACCGATATCAGTATTAAATGTGGACTACAAGCTGTACACTTCAGGTATATCAAAGAGACTCCAAATATTTGTACCAGACCTGATAGATGAGGACTAATGCGGGTTTGTTAGGGATGAACAAACGCAAGATAATATTAAGAAGAACATTTTGTATTATCCATAAAATACATAAAGACACTATACCTTTAGCTTTGATTAGCTTAGATGCAGAAAAAACACTGACCAGATAAAATTAAATTAGGAATTTTATATTTAACTTTTGGAAAAATTTGGATTTAATACTAAATCAATTCAATGCATCAGGTCTATCTATAACAAACCTATAGCTAGGGTAAAGGTCAATGGCTCTTTATTGTCAGGAAGATTCATTCTGGGAAGAGGAACCAGACAGGGCTGTTGCCTTAGTCCAACACTGTTTTCCCTATACATTGAGCCATTGGCCCAGATGGTCCCCTCAATAAAAGGTATAGATATAAATAAACAAATCATGTAGTAGGTCTGTTTGCTGATGATATTATAATATACTTTAAAAAACCCAGTTAATTCATTTAAGCATCTGACTTTAAACTCTGGAAAGATTTGGTTTATATTCAGGTTACAAAAGTAAATATACTTAAAACTCAAACTCTCATGTTTAATTGCTCACCAAGTCGAGAACTCAGGGAATGGGGTATAAACTGGGTGACTAAATCAGTTAAGTATTTGGTGGTTATAAACATAACTAGAGATCTTTCCAAATTATATAAAAGTAACTATTTATACATTAAGCAAAAACATAAGGGAAGATATTGAGAGATGGAGTACTTTATCCGATGGGATTAGCTTGATAGGATAAATGTGGTAAAAATGAACATCTTACCACGTTGCTCTATGTGTTTCTATCTCTACCAGTACACATATCAAAAAAGCAGTTCTATAAGTGGGACAAATGCATATCAAGGTTTGTGTGGGGAGGTAAACGACCCAGAATACGTTACACTACTCTACAATTATCTAAAGATAAAGGGGGAATGGCACTCCCAAATTTGAAAGAATATTTTCATGCTGCTCAGCTACGTCAATTAATTTGCTGGTGTGATGAAAGCGATATGTAGCTCGATGGAAAGATTGACCCGTCTATGCCTGCTCTGTTATTTTTGGGCATAGTGGGGTCATTTCTTGGGGTATCCTCAAGTGTTTTATATTTTTAGAATCTGTACAACTTAAGCTACAAGGTTATGAACATCAATGGACAGTAATAACTTGCAATGCTCTTGAAAAAATGCCATGAATATTAAAAATACACAAAAATCGGAATTGTTTTCATCACATCTTACTAACTAAAAAAACAAAACATAGTGATCCAAAACATTTCTAAATGTACAAAATTAAAATAAATACTTCTTAACACTTTACAAGTTATTGCAACCATTTATCTCTTTTAGTTTTTGAGATACAGTCCTTATTGGTTGCAGAGTACAAAGGCGATTTGATTTCAGCTTCAAGATAAAGCAGCTAATAAAAGCATTTTATTTCTGCTTTGGCGTCATTTGATGGGAGTATTTCCAGCTGCTTTACCTAGAATATCTAAAATAAACAAAAAAGGTTCTGGACCATTGAGAAGCTGAAAAATTATTCAAAATTCTGTAATTTTTTCATAAATCCAAGAAATGAACCTACGAAATGAACATACAAAAACTATAAAAATTCAGAAAATGATTGAATAATTGTTGAGTATCTTCAACCTATTTTGAATATATATTTTTTTAATTCTTTCGTTTTTGAATCAGGTTATTTTATGTACAGGGTGCACTTTCGATTTGTGAAAATACTGCACAGCATGTGTGCTGTAACTTGTGGTTTCATCAGAGCCGGTTCACAGTTCCCTTACCTGCTCTGCCAAATATTTCCTGCAGACTCCAGATGTGTAAATATAAACTATTCTAAGACTTGCCTAAATGCAAAATAAAAAAAATCTTTAAAAAAAACAAACAAACCCTAAGCCACTAATGTCATAAAAACAACAAGAAACCACTAATCTTGCTGCAGATCTGTAGTAGAACTAAGCCACTTCATATGCTAAAATTAGCAACTGTTATTAAAAAAAAAACTACTGAAAACCAGCTAAAACCATGTAAAACACAATATAAATGACAGAACAACCTATTCTCGCTTTATTTTCCTCATTATTTGTCTCTCTTTCCATCGTCAGTCTCTCTGGCAGTGACCACTTAACACTCCACTCTGCAATGACTTCTTGGCGCCACTTTGTGTTTACATTGCCGATCTGCGTCGCACTTAGCGACAAATGATGACGTCATCGACTCGCGACGCCAGCTCAGCTTGAAAGGCGCCAGTCTTAGCTTTCAAATAAAAAAAAATATCGTTCTAGCTGTCATAGTTTTTATTTTAGAGCAGTTTAAGTAGGATTATGCTAACAGGGAACTTCTAGCGGCCGCCCGCGGCCGTTCCGTTTTTAAAGGGTTAAAAGTTTTGTGTTCTGGGAAAAGACACGGTGGATTGGGATTACCCCACTTCAGGAGTTGTTACTGGGCTGCCTGTTTAAGAATACTGGTGGTATGGGGAGGTGTTTAGCTCAACTGGTTGAGCAGCCCCCCCATGTACAGAGGCTGCAGCTCCTCAGCACAGCCGGCTCAGGTTTGATTCCCGGCCTCGGACCCTTTGCTGCATCCCCCACGCTCTCTGACCCCCCCTTTCCTGTCAGTCAACTAGGACTGCCACAAACAGCTATTTTGATAATCGACTCGTCACCAATTATTTTGTTGCATATTTACAGCACCAGACAAAAGTTTATACACTTTCTAACTGAATCTAATGGAAAAACGTGTCCTAACTTTTGACGGTAATGTGTATGTTTATTTATGTCAATAAACAATTGAAGAGAAGCTGATCCTGATAGCTACGACTCTGTACATGCGTCAAAGACAGAAAGGCAGCGGAAAGTACAGAGGCAATTTTGAGAGGAAAAACAAAGCTAAAAAACAATAAATGACAAGTTGATTATGAAATTAGTTGCCGATCATCGACTATTAGTTGATTAATCGACTCATCGTGGCAGCCCGACAACCAACTGTCACATAAAGGCCACTAAAGCCCAAAAATCCTTTAAAAAAGAATACTGGTGGCATGGATCAGAGAAGATGGTGAAACGAGGTGGGTCCTAAAAGGCCTTGCTGACCACCAGAACATTCACACGTATTTATACACCAGAGATGCAGATAAAAGGAGGATGAACTGTCTTGCACACTGACAATTTACAGGAGGACTGGGATTTGAACCCCTAACCTTCCAGTCATTACACAAGCTGATCTTCCACCTGATCCACTGCTGCCCAGTTCAGCCAGCTGGTAACATGAATGTGAGGTTAAGAAGCAAATAAATTTCCAGCCTGAATTATTAGTTTTGGTACAAATGTGTTTCATTCATGAAATAAATCAGTTGTGACACAGTGAATCATTTATAACAGATCTAGAAAAGCTACAACATCCAGTGAACTGACCTCAGAGCCTCCAGTCGACAATTTGGACTCTCCAGTCCATCACACAGCTTCTTATCCCCAGAATCTTCCAGGCTGATGTAACTCAGGTCCAACTCTGTCAGATGGGAGGGGCTGGACTTCAAGGCTGAGGCAATAACCTCACAGTCATCCTCAGAGAGTGAAATACTATTATGTCTGTAATCAGAATATAAAGTCAGTTATAACAAAGGTGGATCTTCATTAGAAACAGAATGAAAATGACAAAAACTGTGATGTCATGTTGGGATGATCATTTTTCTCTCTGTGATTCATCTTAAATCGTCTGTTTGACATGACACAATAAATCCCTTCAGTCTCTCTCAGACCTGCAGACTTTAAACTGATATTTTGTTTTAAATGTGCAGATGAAGGAGGGAACATGGAGTTTCATTTATGCTTCATTAATCTCCCCAATCAGCAAATAAAATCTATTAGAGTGATTTTTTTACACTAAGATTTCATTGTTGTTGTCCGTTCTCTGTCTAGTGTATAGTCCCTCTCCTCCACAGACCACCGGCTGGCGGGGCGGGGGGGTGGTCAATCTGACAGATCTGTCAGGTTGACCACTGGAACATCACATAAGGACACGTCACAGCGATCAGCTGACGCTTCTGAGGAAGACTGCAGATGACAGTTGAAGCATGTCAATGTAAATGAATCATCTTTCATACACCTTTTGTCTGAACAAAAGAAAACAAAACAATGTTTAAAAGATTATTTTTTCCATTGAACAAATTTCAGTCGTCATGATCAAACATTCTTTTATTGTCGGTGGATCCAGTCTGAACCAGTTTCTTGTTACAGTTTTCTTCACATCAGTCAGAACAATCTTGGTCAAGTACAGGTCATTATTTATATACAGTTATGCTTGAAAGTTTACTTCCCCTCCCATCAAAGGAAAGGCTCAATTCACAATAGTAATTCAAATAACAAGAAACTGAAAAAATAATGAATAAAACATCACCAGATTGTAATTTTGTAAAATTAATTATTGGTTTCGAATTTTGGTTTAAAAACAAACAAAAAAACTAATGAACAAACAAAAGTGTCTCAGACAAATTAGAGCACCTTGCTCATGAACAGATTACCCGTGAACAGGAGCAGACGTCTGATTGGATGTTACTGATTGTCTCAAAGTGTTGTTCAACAACATTTTAGTTCAGGAGACCCTTCATACTTGTTTGCTTGTTTTATTTTTTTGTTTGTTTGTTTTTAATATTTCTGATGAACCACAATTCAAAATCAATGTCATGATGATCATAAAGATTTTATTTATTATTACTTTTGTCCATTTCATCTTATTTTACCAGCAACTGATTATTTTCTGTCTTTAATGGGAGGGGATGTAAACTTCCAAGCCTATCTGTATATCGTAATTATAGCATATTTTTATATTACAAAGGTACATAGTTTAAAAGTATTTGATATTTCATAGCCCAGAATTTTGCAAATAACAGCTGACATTTGTCCAGAGATATTTTTTATTTCCCTCATTCACATTTCTCTTTTATCCATTTGGTTAATTTCTCTTTGAACGTGTCCAACCTGTTTTCTGGTGGAATGTGCATCACCTTGGGCTCTGAAAGGATGTCGTTTAGTTTGCTAAATAAACTGAACTACTGAGATTTCCTTCAACTGTAACTTTTTGCATGTTTTAAGTACAAAGTCAAACAAGTTATATAACTTGCTGAGTTTAATTTTGTCAAACCATACAGCAGGGAATGACATGTTACAGGACCGAGGGAGTGCTGCAAAGCTTTCTTTAGTTGATAATTTCCTAGAAACATCTGGACTGGAAAACCTTCTCCTTTCATTCCAGTTACTTTCCATTTGGCTCAGAAATGATGGATCTCACCACTTCACCGCTGGTCTGAGTTGTGCTGCACAGTAATAATCTTTCAGGTTAGGAGGACTCATTCCATCCTGCTCTTTAGGCTATGTTCACATGGCGACAATCAGAAGAGAAGACGCAAAAGTGGCGTCTCGTCTTCATCTTTTTATCCGCGTTCACACGAGCATCGTCATGAAGAAATCTGCATGCATACGAGGACGCAAGTATGGAATTTGATTGGATATGCACACCAGGCCTTTAGGTGGTGCTGTGACAGAACTCCACCATGTCCGCACGCATGATTCTTGTATTGTTATTACAGTTGCTAGGGCAACGTGGAGATCCGCTGCACTTCCGTCGTCCAACGTTTTTCCTGCATTGTGTGACGTCACGTGCATGCCACGTGAGCACGGCATCAGCAGGTCTGTGGGTCTACCATCATTCCTGCGTTTTGGACCATGAAGACGAGGGCGCAACAGCGCTGCGTCCTCAGGAATTCCACTTTGGAATGAGTCTTCAGATTTTTGCGTCTTCAACCCAGAATAACGCCGTTGCCATGTGAACGAAAGGCACTTATGAGGATGATTGCAGGTAAAAACTTATATTTCATCAGGTGAACGGCCCCTTACACAGCAGCAACATGGAGGATTTATTCTCAGATTTTTACCTTCAGATAAATTTACAGATTATTTTGTTCCAATATCTAAATATTTCTGCTGGTATTTTAATTGGTAGGGACTGAAGAGTTACAGTAGTCATGCCAGAACATTTATTTTTATTTTCATTGTTGTAATCCTTGAAAATTCAGAGGCTCAACTAATCACAGTTAGCTCTATGAAGACTATTTAGCTGCTTCGTTACAACAAGGTATTTTATTGTGTGAATGCGTTCAGCGCATTCACAAGTTAGTTTTCCTGTTTACCTTTATTCTCCTTTTTTCTTCTTCCGCCGTTTTTTGGTTCGCTACTCCTTCTAGCCCTTCCAACCCACTTCAACAAATTTGGTATTAAAACGTTCAGAAAATTCAGGACATGATGGCTATATCTCCTGGTATTGATAACTTCAACGGTTTTAAAGTTATTGATCATTTATTGATCAATTTTTCCCATTCATTTCTATGGGGAAGCCTTCAAATCCTTCAAATCCCTTCAAAAAACTTCAGCTCCTTTCAACCTCTATAACTTCAGCATACTTTCAGCTAGAAACACCATTCAAACTTTTAACAAATCAGCAAAGATTCAGCTTTTCAGCTAAATCTTTTCAACTTCATATATTCAACCAATTTTGAATTATGCCAGTTTACAAATTGTTCAACTTTTAGATTTTCAGCTTTTTGACTCCCTTCAGCTCCACTCTACTTCCACTCTAACTTCAAACCCTTCAGCTCCATTCAGCTTTCATATCTTCAACATAGTTTCAGCTAGAAACACCATTCAAACTTTCAAATACTCTTCAGGAGTTGAACAACTACAATCTATATTTTTATACTCCTATCTTCAACCATTTTTGAGCTATGCCCTCTGAAACAACATGAAAAATTGCACTTTTCAGGCCAAAATTTGTCCTCCTCAGGAAAATCTTAAACAAATGTCCATAACTTCCACAATTTTCGTCGCAGAAAAATAATTTTTACATCATTACGGAGCTTGACTCCTTGGCTTCGTCGGCCTCCCCGGGTCAAAAATCCGTCAGACGCACCGTTTTCGAACTACGCCCCTCGGAATCTTACAAAGTCACGATTTTCCTCCTATTAAACTCCATTGTAATCTGGACGAAGAATCCTAAAAGGTCATGTGGATATAACTTGTCACCATGCCAATTTTGTGTACCTTAGGATAAAATAAAAGACATCTCTGAGTTCCTCAAAGCCTCGTGGCGCTCACGGTGAAAAAAATTATTTTGATATCTGTTACGGTTTTCTCTCAGTGGACATTTGTTTGGGGAGTATTCTCCAGCATTTTCCTATAGAAAACTGAAGCATAAAGTCTGTGTAACTGTAATCAACTGTCATTCTCTTACACATGCATGTAGCTCCATTGTCATGACAACCTAATCATTCATAATTCACATAGAAATACACATGTAGGACTTTCTAATGTATTTCTTACTACAAACTCATCAGGATTGTCTCTCTGTCATGTCTTTGTGTCTCCTGGCTGTGTTCTAAACACCAGGATTGTCTCTGTCTGTCCTCTTGTCAACTCCTCTCCTCATAAACTTGATTTAACACCTGTGAGACCAATGATATCAGATGGTACCAGACTGGTATGATACTGGTATGGCACTGGTTCAACACTGGTACCAGACTGTCTATGGCACTGGCATCAGACTGGTACCAGACTGGTATTTCATTTGTTCCACACTGGTACCAGACTGGTATAGCACTGGTACCAGAATGGAACCATACTGGTATGCCACTGGTATCAGACTGTTAACAGACTGGTGTCAGACTGGTACAGAACTGGTATGCAACTGGTACCAGACTGGAGTCAAACTGGTACCAGACTGGTATTAAACTAGAACCAAACTGGTACGCCACTGGTTTCAGACTGTTGACAGACTGGTATCAGACTGGTACAAAACTGGTATGCCACTGGTACCCGACTGGAGTCAAACTGGTACCAGACTGCTATCAGACTGCTATCAGACTGGTATAGCAGTGGTACCAGAATGGAATCAAACTGGTATGCCACTGGCATCACACTGACACCAGACTGGTATGCCACTGGTACCAGACTGGCATTTCACTGGTTCCACACTGGTTCCAGACTGGTATGCCACTGGCATCAGACTGGTACCAAAGTGGTATGGCACTGGTATGAGACTGTTATCAGACTGGTACAAAACTGGTATGCCACTGGTACCCGACTGGAGTCAAACTGGTACCAGACTGCTATCAGACTGCTATCAGACTGGTATAGCAGTGGCACCAGAATGGAATCAAACTGGTATGCCAATGGCATCAGACTGACACCAGACTGGTATGCCACTGGTACCAGACTGGTATTTCACTGGTTCCAGACTGGTATGCCACTGGTATCAGACTGATACCAGACTGGTATCAGACTGGTAACTGTCTGGAACCAAACTAGTACCAGACTGACACCAAACTGGTATGCCACTGGTACCAGACTGGTATTTCACTGGTCCCACAATGGTAAAAGACTGATATGCCACTGGTCAGTCTGAAACCAGACTTGTATAGCACTGGTTCCACAATAGTATCAGACTGGCATCAGACTGGTGCCAAACTGGTATGGCACTGGTTCAACACTGGTACCAGACTGTCTATGGCACTGGCGTCAGACTGGTACTAGACTGGTATTTCATTTGTTCCACACTGGTACCAGACTGGTATAGCACTGGTACCAGAATAGAACCATACTAGTATGCCACTGGTATCAGACTGTTAACAGACTGGTATCAGACTGGTACAAAACTGGTATGCAACTGGATCCAGACTGGTATCAAACTGGAACCAAACTGGTACGCCACTGGTTTCAGACTGTTAACAGACTGGTATCAGACTGGTACTACACTGGTTTGCCACTGGTACCCGACTGGAGTCAAACTGGTACCAGACTGGTATCAGACTGGTATAGCAGTGGTACCAGAATGGAATCAAACTGGTATGCCACTGGTACCAGACTGGTATTTCACTGGTTCCAGACTGGTATAGGACTGGTACCAGACTGGTATCAGACTTGTACCAAACTGGTATGGCACTGGTATTAGACTGTTAACAGACTGGTACAAAACTGGTATGCCACTGGCATCAGACTGGTACCAAAGTGGTATGGCACTGGTATCAGACTGGTACCAGACTGGAATCAGACTGGTAACTGGCTGGAACCAAACTGGTACCAGACTGGTACCAGACTGGTATTTCACTGGTTCCACACTGGTATAAGACTGGTATGCCACTGGTCAGTCTGAAACCAGACTTGTATAGCACTGGTTCGACAGTGGTATCAGACTGGCATCAGACTGGTACCAAACTGGTATGGCACTGGTATCAGACTGGTACCAGACTGATATTTCATTGCTTCAACACTGGTACCATGCTGGTATAGCACTGGTACCAGAATGGAACCATACTGGATTGCTACTGGTATCAGACTGTGAACAGACTGGTATCAGACTGGTATACCACTGGCATCAGACTGACACCAGACAGGTATGACAATGGTAGCAGACTGGTATTGCACTGGTATAGCACTGGTACCAGACTGGAGCCAAACTGGTACCAGACTGGTACCAGACTGGTATCAGACTGGTATAGCAGTGGTACCAGTATGGAACCAGACTGGTTATGCCACTGGCATCAGACTGACACCAGACTGGTATGCCACTGGCACCAGACTTGAATTTAACTGGTTCCACACTGGTACCAGACTGGTATGGCACTGTTTCCAGGCTGGAACCAGACTGGTATGCCACTGGTATAAGACTGGAACCAGAGTGGTATGCCACTGGTCAGTCTGAAACCAGACTGGTATAGCACTGTTACCAGACTGGTATGCCACTGGTACCAGACTGGTATTTCACTGGTTCCATACTGGTACCAGACTGGTATGGCACTGGTACCAGGCTGGAACCAGAATGGTATGCAACTGGTATCAGACTGTAACCAGAGTGGTATGCCCATGTTCAGTCTGAAACCAGACTGGTATAGCACTGGTACCAGACTGGTATCAGACTGGTAAAGCAGTGATACCAGAATGGAACCAGACTGGTATGCCACCGGTATCATACTGTTAACAGACTGTTATCAGGCTGGTACCAGACTGGTATGCAACTGGCATTAGACTGACCCCAGACTGGTATGCCACTGGTACCAGACTGGTATTTCACTGGTTCCAGACTAGTATGCCACTGGTCAGTGTGAAACCAGACTGGTATAGCACTGGTACCAAACTGGTATGGCACTGATATCAGACTGGTACCAGACTGGTATAGCACTGGTACCAGACAGGAACCAAACTGGTTCCAGACTGGTACCAGACTGGTATCAGACTCATATAGCAGTGGTACCAGAATGGAACCAGGCTGGTATGCCACTGGCATCAGACTAACACCAGACTGGTATGCCACTGGTACCAGACTGGTATTTCACTGGTTCCACACTGGTTCCAGACTAGTATCCCACTGGTCAGTCTGATACCAGACTGGTATAGCACTGGTACCAGGCTGGTACCAAACTGGTATGGCACTGGTATTGGACTGTTAAAAGACTGGTACAAAACTGGTATGCCACTGGTATCAGACTGGTACCAGACTGGTATAGCACTGGTACCAGACTGGAGCCAAACTGGTATCAGACTGGTTACTGACTGGAACCAAACTGGTACAAGACTGACACCAGACTGGTATGCCACTGGTACCAGACTGGTATTTAACTGCTTCCACACTGGTACCAAACTGGTATGGCACTGCTACCAGACTGGTATGTAATTTTTTCCACACTGGTACCAGACTAGTATAGCACTGGTACCAGAATTGAACCATACTGGTATGTCACTGGTATCAGACTCTTAACAGGCTAGTGTCAGACTGGTACAAAACTGGTATTAGATTGGTACGAGACTGGTATGCCACTGACATCAGACTGATACCAGACTGGTATGCCACTGGTACCAGACTGGTTTTTCACTGGTTCCACACTGGTACCTGACTGGTATAGAATTGGCTGGTATGATACTGGCATGGCACTGGTTCCACACTGGTACCAGACTGTCTATGGCACTCGTACCAGACTGGTATTTGATGGGTACCATACTGGTATGACACTGGTACCAAACTGGTATGCCACTTGTACCAAACTGGTATGCCACTGGCATCACACTTGTATCAGACTGGTATGCCACTGATAACAACTTGTATGAGACTGGTGTGATACCAAGTAATCATGACTGTCCTTTTGTCCTCTTTGTGTCTCCTGGTACGTCCTCAACACCAGAAATGTGTCTCTCAGTATATTGAAACACACTTGTAAGCCTCCTTTCTCTCCTCCGAATTACCTCCTCTCCTTCCTCCCTTTGCCATCATCTCTTCTTTCTCCGCCTTTGGAACCAGAACTGATAAACTAACATAGTCAGACAAACAGACAGAAATAAGGACAGACAGACAGACATAGATAGATAGATAGACAGACAGATAGATAGATTTATCCTGCTCAATTAAGCCAATTTTAATTGAAAATGGTGTCCACTTCTTCACCAGAATCAGAGACAAGTTAATATCTTGGTCATGGTAAATCTGAGAATTTTAACTTAAACATCTATAGAAAGGTTATTTTCTGCTCTTTCTGATGACATCAAGTCCGACGTCACTTTCGAACCGGAAGTGGGCGGGGCCTCTAAAAGAAATAAATAAATTCATGTATCTCTGTGATGGTAGCTCCGAAAATTATGAAACTAATATCACTAGAAAGGTTATTTTCTTCTCTGTCTGATGACATCAAGTCCGACGTCACTTTAAAACCGGAAGTGAGCGGGGCCTTAAAAAGAATCAAATAAATTCATGTATCTCTGTGATCGTAGCTCAGAAAATTATGAAACTGATATCACTACAAAGGTTGTTTTCTGCTCTCTGTGATGACATCAAGTCAGACGTCACTTTAAAACCGAAAGTGAGCGGGGCCTTAAAAAGAAAGAAATAAATTCATGTATCTCTGTGATGGTAGCTGCGAAAATATAATAATAAGCATTACAGTTCAACTTCAACGTCTTTAGCCTTTGAGCATTATAGTTTAACTTCTTAAAGCATTTCAGTTCAACGTCTTCAACTTCTTTAGCCTTTGAGCATTGTAGTTTAACTTCTTAAAGCATTTCAGTTCAGCGACTTCAGCATTAACGCATTCACACCAGTTGTTACGGAGTAACAACTTTTTCTAGTTTGTTTTACTTTCCAATTCAGTTCAAACTTGGCTGTAATTTCTGCAGATTGAGCAAAGCTGAAAGGCAAAATCTGGGTTTTGGTTTCATTAATTTCATCACTTGGATGTTAAGTGAATGAATGAATTAATAATAAGAAAATGAATGGAAATTTTCTTTTCCTTTAAATTTTTTTCCTTTCACCTTATCATTTCGTCGGGTGGGCTGTGCCTGGAGGTTAAAAAAAAGAGAAAAGAAGTTAGAGACAGCACCCTTGGTGGGTGGCTCTCAAACACTATTTGCTTTGTTAAACTACGGTTAACTTTGATCTTAATTCAGACTTTGGGGTTATGATAAATAGATTCAACATGTAACTGCATTTTTATTGAAGCCAAATCTTTCAAATACAGTAAACGAGAAACTCTAATTAACGCTATCAAAAGCCTTTTCAGCATCCAGGCCAGCTTGGTCTCCTACAGAAGGCTGGAAGGGAAAAACCTACAGAAACAACTGACTCTCTTTTATTTAGTTCCTTTATGTTTCTATATTTACTCATTAATTTTCTTCTTCAGATTTATTCTTTTTCTTCTGCTCTGATCATCTCAGATTATCTGACAAAGCAGAAAAACTCCTGATCTACTCTGACTGATAAAGTTCATGAACACATGGACTCACCGAAACTTCCTGCAGTTCCTCACAGCTGGGATCAGTCTCCGTCGTCCTGCATATGTAGTGTTGTACTTCTCCAGGTCCAACTCATCCAGAACCTCCTCTGACATCTGCAGCATGTAGGCCAGAGCTGAGCAGTGGATCTCTGAGAGTTTCTTCTCTGATCTGTTCTCTGACTTCAGGAACTTTTGGATCTCCTGATAAACTGAGAAGTCGTTCATCTCCATCAGACAGTGGAAGATGTTGATGCTTCTGTCAGGAGAGATGTCATACGCGTTCATCCTCTTCAGGTTTGTGATGGTTCTCTGGATGGTTTCTGGACTGGTCTCTGTCTGACCCAACAGGCCTGCTAAGAGTCTCTGATTGGACTGCAGAGAGAGGCCATGAAGGAAGCGAGCAAACAGATCCAGGTGGCCGTTTTCACTTTGAAGAGATACTTCCATCATTCTCTCCAGGAAATCTTCTGGAGATGAGTTGCTGTATCCTGAACCCAGGAAGCTCTCCACCACCTCCATCTCCTCGTTCATGTAACAGTACATCATGTAGACTGCAGCCAGAAACTCCTGAACACTCAGATGAACGAAGCAGTAAACTGGTTTCTGGAAGATCACACACTCTCTTCTGAAGATCTCAGTACAAACTCCTGAGAACACCGAGGCCTCTGTGACATCCAGACCACACTGGTCCAGGTCTTCTTGGTAGAACATGATGTTTCCTTTCTCTAGATGTTCCAACGCCAGCCTCCCCAGCTTCAGAAGAACGTCCCTGTCAGCCTCCGTCAGCTCCTGTGGACTCGTCTCACGTCCCTCATGGTACTTGTTCTTCTTCCTCTTTGTCTGGACCATCAGGAAGTGTGAGAACATGTCCGTCGTGGTCTTGGGCAGCTCTCCTCTCTGCTCTGTGGTCAGCATGTCCTCCAGAACTGTAGCTGTGATCCAGCAGAAGACTGGGATTCCACACATGATGTGGAGGCTCCTGGAGGTCTTCATGTGGGAGATGATTCTGCTGGACATCTCTTCATCACTGAACCTCCTCCTGAAGTACTCCTCCTTCTGGACATCAGTGAAGCCTCGGACTTCTGTGACCCTGTCCACACATGTAGGAGGGATCTGATTGGCTGCTGCAGGTCTGGAAGTGATCCAGATGAGAGCCGAGGGCAGCAGATTCCCCTTGATGAGGTTTGTCAGCAGCACGTTGACTGAAGACTTCTGTGTGACGTCAGAAACCAGCTCAGTGTTGCTGAAGTCCAGTGAAAGTCTGCTTTCATCCAGACCATCAAAGATGAAGAGAAGTTTGCAGACAGCCAGCTGCTCTGCTGGGATCTTCTGGAACGTTGGATGGAAAACACGGAGCAGCTGGAGAAGACTGTACTCATCATCTCTGATCAAGTTCAGCTCCCTGAATGAAAGCAGGACCACCACACTGACATCCTGGTTCTCCAAGCCCTCTGCCCAGTCCAGAGTGAACTTCTGCACTGAGAAGGTTTTCCAGCACCAGCGACGCCGTTGGTCAGAACCACTCTGATTGGTCCAGGTTGGTCAGGTAAGGCTTTAAAGATGTCCTGGCACCTGATTGGACCGTCATGGAGGGTGTTGATCTTGGAGATTTTCTCCAGCTGCCTCACCTCATGTTGGGTATTAACCTCTTCACTCTGTCCCTCTGTGATGAAGAGCTCAGTGTAGATCCTGTTGAGGAGGGTTCTACTTCCTGTTTCATCACTTCCTTCAGTCACATGTTCACATCTCCTCCTCAGACTGATCTGATGTTCATGTAAAACCTCCTGCAGACCGACATCTGCTGGAAACAAGAACAAAGAGACCAAAAGAAAAAGAAATCAGATCAGATCCATCAGAATTTGCTCTCTCTCTCTTTTCCCAGCAGGATGTTTTTTCCTTCAGCCTCACAGTAAAGTCATCAGGAAACAGGAAAACTGTCTTTTCTGTCATGTGCTGGATCAGGACTTTAGCTGTTGTGGTTCTGCTTGGAGGAACTCCAGCAGGAGAAACTGACTGTCTAACACTTAGTAAACAGCCTGCATGGTGGTCTCCTCACAGTGAGGGACTTATAGGACAGGGGGTCGGTTCAGGGGTCTTTGGAGGATGAAAGCTGATTCTAGCTGCTCTGATTGGCCCTGAAAGCTGATTGGTTCATGAACACAGAGACAGCTGGAGCCATCAGAAACCATCATGAAAGATAAATGAATGAATTTGGGTTTTTCTTCCAGAGAGAACACAGGACACGTCTTCCAGAAAAAGTCCGACAGATTTCACTGAAATGATTTTTATAATGATGTGAAACATTCACCAACACGTCTGAGTTAAAAGCAGATGTGAACAGAAATATGTGACCTGCTGCAGTTCTGCTCTGACCGGATGTCTGCAGTCCAGTTCTGCTTCTGGGTCTTTGTCCACACTGGGGACAGGAGGAGCCTCCTGATGAAGCAGACTGGTCCCAGTATGAGCTGATGCAGCGTTTGCAGAACCAGTGTCCACAGCTGGTAGAGACGGGATCTTTCAGGACGTCCCCACATAAAGGACAGCGGGACAGCTGCTCCTCCTCACAGACATCACTCCTCTTCCTCCTGTGAAGACATTTCTTCATCACTAAAATGATTTTCTGACTGTTGCTGAAAATATCAGGATGTGTGGACAAAGTCCAGAAGCTGTGACGTCCCAGAGGACAGAAAAAGACGTTCCAGCTTTCTGTTTGGATCCAGCATTCAGTCTGTGATGATTTCAGCTGCTTCAAAACACCAACAAACATCTTTTTTCTCTCTGACTGATTAAACAGCGAGTCATCTGCCTGCAGGTTGATGTTAAAACAAACTCTGAACTTCCTGCAGCATCTGACATGTTTCCTCTGACTATGTTCAGGTTATATGGAGACATCACTGCTTCATGAATGTGAGATGATGAGAAAATAACAGCTGAAAAAAGATCAGACAGAAACGAAATGATCACTGAAACATGAAGATTGTTCAGGATTACTGGAGCTGCTGAGCTCTGATCAATGAATGACTTTAATTAGTTTGATACTGAAATATTATAATAATGCTAATCGTTTTATTTTGCGTGTTGTACATGCTGTTGTTTTGCACATACATTCCTTCTAATCAGAGGTGGACATACCTGTAGTCCAGGAGGTAAAAATCCTGTCCAGCAGTTGTTCCAACTGATCACTGAAGCAGCTGAATTTAATCAGCACAGCTCCTCTACCAGGTTGATGAGCCCATTAATGAAAACATCTGTTCTAAATGTACAGGCAGATCCAGAAACATGGCAGCATTTTTATTTTATGGTTCCTGTGCTTATAATTCCTCTGAGTGCTGCTTTCTCTTTGCTGCTGAAATCCTGTAAATTTCCCCACATGGAAAGAATAAAAGATGATCTCATTTTATCTCAAACATACAATTCAGACAGAATTATTCTTCACTAATTAGTTTGTTTTCCTAAAAGGTAAAAAAAAAGAATAAATAAGATCAAAGTCTTCAGGTGATCCGTATGAACCAAACAAGCTTCTTCAATGAAGATAATGTAACTTTCTGACTAAAACTACTGTGATGGACGGCGACCTGTCCAGGTGTACCTGCCTCTCACCTGTTAATATGCTGGAAAAGACTCCAGCTTCCAAGTCACCAGAATTTTAAATAAGTCAGATTAGAAAATGGATGAAAGGACGAACACTAAAACTACAATAAAATATCAACTAATCTCAAGACTAAAGATCCTGAACAGTCTGGTTCAGTTCTCTTAATGTGAGTCTGAGGGTCCGGGTCGGTCACTGAAGTCTGGAAGTTTTCTGGTAGACGATTAAATCTTCAGAGATATTTTTTGATGATCAGATAAAAGTGCTGACCTTGTTAACAGGACTTTTCACTGGTTTACACATAAATATTCACCAAAGAAACATCAGTTCTAGAGACTACAGAGAGATCAGTAAACATCCTGAAACGTCTGTTTCATTTCTCTCACCATGAGTCTGAAGGTCCAGGTCCATCACTGAAGTCTGGAGGTACTCCTTTAGACCAGTCACTCTTCATAGACAGACAGTCGGGTTCTGGAGTCTCTGTTCTCCATCTGTTGTCCAAACCTCTGCAAACACAAGCATGTTGTCATTCATATCACATCAATCAGTGAGAAGCTGATAAAAACCACTGAAGAAGCTCTGAACACACAAACTGCTGCAGAGAATCAGAAGCTTTCATGTTTGGATCAGTCCTCTTAGATCAGATTACAGCTTTTCTAGCTGACTGACATCAGAGGACACGTTTCCTCTGCAGGAACTTAACACACAGACCAGCAGCTCTGGAGGCTTCAGCTTCTGACCCCCTGAGATCCTCTGCAGGGACCAGACGTCTCAGTTATAAACATTGCATACGCACAAAACAGGGCCTGAAACTGCCGTATGTCACTTTCTATGCAAAAGATGATTTATAAAAAGCTAATTTGACAAGAGAATCTGCATCTCTCATGCAAACTGACCCATGTGTACACAGGTTTTGGAGGCTGAGGAAACTGGCAACACAGCTGCAGATAGTTGCTTGGTGGCACATGGTTCACCAGATGGTGCAAACCAGGGGCGGAGTTAGACATTGTCATCATCAGGGGCTTAGCCAACAAAAAGATTCATCGTTCGAAAGGTGATCCAGTACACCAAAAAAGTAATAACTTAATCTACCGGTGCGGGACCAAAAATGATTCAGTATTTGCCTTTATCTATCTAAAGTTTAACATGTCCTGCCCACGTTCTTTAATAATCATACAATGTGTTTTCATTTTAATGTATTAATGGATAACCATTAAAGTTAAAACTCAATCTTGGTGTCACACATCTTACTCAAAGAACAATACCAATACATGGCTCAGGACCAAACAAGGACTCACTGAGCAGAATTCACAGAACCAGTTATAAACCAGAACTCATTCAGAACAGCATTTACAAAACCAGGTATAACCCAGGACTAAACCAGGACTCAGTCAGGGATATATTCATAAATTTAGGCTAAACAAAAGTATTAAAAAAAAAAAAAAAAAAACTGTTCTTAAAAATTCTACTTCACCCAAAGTAAATATGTCCTAAAATAGAATCCCTTCTTCTTTTTCTTCTTCCTCTTTTTTAAAAAAAACCTGGTTCTTGTTCCACATCTGTATTGTTCTCATTCTTGCTGTCATCTTTCCCTCTTTGTACAAACACACAAAGATCAACAAGAGCCACAAAATATTATTGTAAAAATTGACACACCACTATATTCCACACAATTCTAAGGTTATTTGTACCTTTGTTTTGGAGTTAAAACAGGTGGTAGGCTGAAACCACAATATCACCAGGTAAGGTGTTTTTGTTATGCTATATGTACAGCATTTAAACATGACAACATCAGGAGAGCGGCCTCGGCAATGTGGGAGTTGGATGCTGGCGAGCCCTTGGTGGCTATGGGTCCCTGGCAGTTGATTACTGCGGTCAAGCCAGCCGACTCTCGTTTTCACGTAGTCAAGCCAGCCGCTCTTAGATTTTGAGTGCGCTTCTGTCGTAGGCTTTACGGTATATGCACAGAAACCACTTCGTAGCATGAAACTACAGGGTGTTTCTCTGTTTTCTCTGAATAGATAGTTTTGTGCAGCAAAATTCCATCCCAACATTTTATATACAACTGTATATATATCAGAATTGGTGTATGAGTAATCATTTAGAGAAAAAAGATATATTTAAAATCTATTAAGACCTAAAATTAAAAACTAATTGGTGTATCTTGGCCAGCTTGGCTGGTACTATAATCCTGACATGGTTTGGGGGTCAATAGGACATATGACCTCAAAGGTATTGAGCAAAAATGCTAATACTTACAGTAAAAAATACGTTAAAAATCTACTAAGACCTGACATAAAAAACGAATTGGTGTATCTTAGCCAGCTTGGCTGGTACTATAATCCTGACATGGTTTGGGGTCAATAGGTCACATGACCTCAAAGGTATTGAGCAAAAAATGCTAATATTTACAGTAAAAAATACATTAAAAATCTACTAAGACCGAAAATGACATATAAATTGGTGTATCTTGGCCAGGTTGGGTAGTACTATAATCCTGACATGGTTTGGGGTCAATAGGACATATCACCTCAAAGGTATTGAGCAAAAATGCTAATATTTACAGTAAAAAACCCATTAAAAATCTATAAAGACCTAAAATCAAAAACTAATTGGTGTGTCTTGGCCAGCCTGAGTAGTACTATAATCCTAACCTGGTTTGGGGTCAATAGGTCACATGACCTTAAAGGTATTGAGAAAATATGCTAATATTTACAGTAAAAAATACATTAAAAATCTACTAAGACCTAAAATAAAAAACGAATTGGTGTATCTTGGCCAGCTTGGCTGGTTCTATAATCCTGACATGGTTTGGGGTCAATAGGTCACATGACCTTAAAGGTATTGAGCAAAAATGTGAATACTTACAGTAAAAAATACATTTAAAATCTATAAAGACCTAAAATAGAAAACTAATTGGTGTATCTTGGCCAGCCTGAGTAGTACTATAATCGTGACCTGGTTTGGGGTCAATAGGTCACATGACCTCAAAGGTATTGAGCAAAAATGCTAATATTTACAATAAAAAATACATTATTAATCTATAAAGACATTTAATAGAAAAATAATTAGTGTATCTTGGCCAGCTTGGTTAGTAGTATAATCCCAACATGGTTTGGGGTCAATAAGTCACATGACCTCAAAGGTATTAAGCAAAAATGCTCATATTTACAGTAAAAAATACATTTAATATCTACTAAGACCTGAAATCAAAAACTAATTGGTGTATCTTGGCCAGCTTGGCCGGTACTATAATCCTGACATGGTTTGGGGTCAATAGGTCACATGACCTCAAAGGTATTGAGCAAAAATGCTAATATTTACGGTAAAAAGTACATTAAAAACCTATAAAAACCTAAAATAACAAATTAATTGGTGTACCTTGGCCAGGTTGGGTAGTACTATAATCCTGACATGGTTTGGGGTCAATAGGTCACATGACCTCAAAGGTATTGAGCAAAAATGCTAATATTTACAGTAAAAAAATACATTAAAAATCTATAAAGACCTAAAATCAAAAACTAATTGGTGTATCTTGGCCAGGTTGGGTAGTACTATAATCCTGACATGGTTAAGGGTCAATAGGTCATATAACCTCAAAGGTATTGAGCAAAAATGCTAATATTTACAGTAAAAAATACATTAAAAATCAATAAAGACCTAAAATCAAAAACTAATTGGTGTATCTTAGCCAGGTTGGGTAGTACTATAATCGTGACCTGGTTTGGGGTCAATAAGTCACATGACCTCAAAGGTATTGAGCAAAAATGCTAATATTTACAGTAAAAAATACATTAAAAATCTATAAAGACCTAAAATAGAAAACTAATTGGTGTATCTTGGCCAGCCTGAGTAGTACTATAATCGTGACCTGGTTTGGGGTCAATAGGTCACATGACCTCAAAGGTATTGAGCAAAATGCTAATATTTACAATAAAAAATACATTATTAATCTATAAAGACCTTTAATAGAAAAATAATTAGTGTATCTTGGCCAGCTTGGTTAGTAGTATAATCCTGACATGGTTTGGGGTCAATAAGTCACATGACCTCAAAGGTATTAAGCAAAAATGCTCATATTTACAGTAAAAAATACATTTAATATCTACTAAGACCTGAAATCAAAAACTAATTGGTGTATCTTGGCCAGCTTGGCCGGTACTATAATCCTGACATGGTTTGGGGTCAATAGGTCACATGACCTCAAAGGTATTGAGCAAAAATGCTAATATTTACGGTAAAAAGTACATTAAAAACCTATAAAAACCTAAAATAACAAATTAATTGGTGTACCTTGGCCAGGTTGGGTAGTACTATAATCCTGACATGGTTTGGGGTCAATAGGTCACATGACCTCAAAGGTATTGAGCAAAAATGCTAATATTTACAGTAAAAACTACATTAAAAATATATAAAGACCTAAAATAAAAAATTAAGTTGTGTTTTGCTTAATAGTGCACAGATGATAGAGAATGGAGAGATTTTTTTAACAAAGTGTATTGAAAAAGTCCAATTGACAAAACAAGCTGCAAAACATGCAACCCACAACGATATTCCAAAGCTACATAATGAAAAAGAAGGTGCTCATCAAGCAGTTGCTTTCATTGTTGCCAAGTCCCCTTGTTATGATAACAAGGGGACTTGGCAACACTGAAGGAAACTGCTGGACAATTTGAGGTCGTCTGACCAACAGTGTTAAAAACTGAGCAATAGGCTACAACATAGGTCTTTATAGATTTTATTGCATTTTTTGCTGTAAATATGAGCAATTTTGCTCAATAGCTTTGAGGTCATGTGACCTATTGACCAAAAACAAGGTCAGGATTATAGTACTACCCAAGCAGGTCAACATACACCAATTTGTGCTTGATTTTAGGTCTTAATAGATTTTTAAAAAATTTTTTTAACTGTAAAAATTTGCATTTTATCTCGATAACTTTGAGGTCATGTGACCTAATGACCCTAAACCATGTCAGGATTATAGTACTACCCAACCTGGCCAAGATACACCAATTAGTTTTTGATTTTAGGTCTTTATAGATTTTTAATGTATTTTTTACTGTAAATATTAGCATTTTTGCTCAATACCTTTGAGGTTATATGACCTATTGACCCTAAACCATGTCAGGATTATAGTACTACCCAACCTGGCCAAGATACACCAATTTGTGCTTGATTTTAGGTCTTTATTGATTTTTAATGTATTTTTTACTGTAAATATGAGCATTTTTGCTCAATACCTTTGAGGTCATGTGACCTATTGACCCTAAACCAGGTCAAGATTATAGTACTACCCAACCTGGCCAAGGTACACCAATTTATATGTCATTTTCTGTATTAATAGATTTTTTTAAATGTATATTTTACTGTAAATATTAGCATTTTTGCTCAATAATTTTGAGGTCATGTGACTTATTGACCCCAAACCATGTCAGGATTATAGTACTTCCCAACCTGGCTAAGATACACCAATTAGTTTTTGATTTTAGGTCTTTATTGATTTTTAATGTATTTTTTACCGTAAATATTAGCATTTTTGCTCAATACCTTTGAGGTTATATGACCTATTGACCCTAAACCATGTCAGGATTATAGTACTACCCAACCTGGCCAAGATACACCAATTTGTGCTTGATTTTAGGTCTTTATTGATTTTCAATGTATTTTTTACTGTAAATATGAGCATTTTTGCTCAATACCTTTGAGGTCATGTGACCTATTGACCCTAAACCATGTCAGGATTATAGTACTACCCAACCTGGCCAAGATACACCAATTAGTTTTTGATTTTAGGTCTTTATAGATTTTTAATGTATTTTTTACTGTAAATATTAGCATTTTTGCTCAATACCTTTGAGGTCATGTGACCTAATGACCCTAAACCATGTCAGGATTATAGTACTACCCAACCTGGCCAAGATACACCAATTAGTTTTTGATTTTAGGTCTTTATAGATTTTTAATGTATTTTTTACTGTAAATATTAGCATTTTTGCTCAATACCTTTGAGGTTGTATGACCTATTGACCCCAAACCAGGTCACGATTATAGTACTACCCAACCTGGCCAAGATACACCAATTAGTTTTTGATTTTAGGTCTTTATAGATTTTTAATGTATTTTTTACTGTAAATATTAGCATCTTTGCTCAATACCTTTGAGGTTATATGACCTATTGACCCCAAACCAGGTCACGATTATAGTACTACCCAACCTGGCCAAGATACACCAATTAGTTTTTGATTTTAGGTCTTTATTGATTTTTAATGTATTTTTTACCGTAAATATTAGCATTTTTGCTCAATACCTTTGAGGTTATATGACCTATTGACCCCAAACCAGGTCACGATTATAGTACTACACAACCTGGCCAAGATACACCAATTAGTTTTTGATTTTAGGTCTTTATAGATTTTTAATGTATTTTTTACTGTAAATATTAGCATTTTTGCTCAATACCTTTGAGGTCATGTGACCTAATGACCCTAAACCATGTCAGGATTATAGTACTACCCAACCTGGCCAAGATACACCAATTTGTGCTTGATTTTAGGTCTTTATAGATTTTTAATGTATTTTTTACTGTAAATATTAGCATTTTTGCTCAATACCTTTGAGGTCATGTGACTTATTGACCCCAAACCAGGTCACGATTATAGTACTACCCAACCTGGCTAAGATACACCAATTAGTTTTTGATTTTAGGTCTTTATTGATTTTTAATGTATTTTTTACCGTAAATATTAGCATTTTTGCTCAATACCTTTGAGGTTATATGACCTATTGACCCTTAACCATGTCAGGATTATAGTACTACCCAACCTGGCCAAGATACACCAATTAGTTTTTGATTTTAGGTCTTTATAGATTTTTAATGTATTTTTTTACTGTAAATATTAGCATTTTTGCTCAATACCTTTGAGGTCATGTGACCTATTGACCCCAAACCATGTCAGGATTATAGTACTACCCAACCTGGCCAAGGTACACCAATTAATTTTTTATTTTAGGTCTTTATATATTTTTAATGTATTTTTTACTGTAAATATTAGCATTTTTGCTCAATACCTTTGAGGTCAAATGTCCTATTGACCCTAAACCATGTCAGGATTATAGTACTACCCAACCTGGCCAGGGTACACCAATTAATTTTTTATTTTAGGTCTTTATATATTTTTAATGTATTTTTTACCGTAAATATTAGCATTTTTGCTCAATACCTTTGAGGTTATATGACCTATTGACCCCAAACCATGTCACGATTATCGCACTACTCAAGCTGGCCAAGATACACCAATTAGTTTTTGATTTTCGGTCTTTATAGATTTTTAATGTATTTTTTTACTGTAAATATTAGCATTTTTGCTCAATACCTTTGAGGTCATGTGACCTAATGACCCTAAACCATGTCAGGATTATAGTACTACCCAACCTGGCCAAGATACACCAATTAGTTTTTGATTTTAGGTCTTTATAGATTTTTAATGTATTTTTTACTGTAAATATTAGCATTTTTGCTCAATACCTTTGAGGTTGAATGACCTATTGACCCCAAACCAGGTCACGATTATAGTACTACCCAACCTGACCAAGATACACCAATTAGTTTTTGATTTTAGGTCTTTATAGATTTTTTATGTATTTTTTACTGTAAATATTAGCATCTTTGCTCAATACCTTTGAGGTTATATGACCTATTGACCCCAAACCAGGTCACGATTATAGTACTACCTAACCTGGCCAAGATACACCAATTAGTTTTTGATTTTAGGTCTTTATTGATTTTTAATGTATTTTTACCGTAAATATTAGCATTTTTGCTCAATACCTTTGAGGTCATGTGACCTAATGACCCTAAACCATGTCAGGATTATAGTACTACCCAACCTGGCCAAGAAATACACCAATTAGTTTTTGATTTTAGGTCTTTATAGATTTTTAATGTATTTTTTACTGTAAATATTAGCATTTTTGCTCAATACCTTTGAGGTCATGTGACCTAATGACCCTAAACCATGTCAGGATTATAGTACTACCCAACCTGGCCAAGATACACCAATTAGTTTTTGATTTTAGGTCTTTATAGATTTTTAATGTATTTTTTACTGTAAATATTAGCATTTTTGCTCAATACCTTTGAGGTTGTATGACCTATTGACCCCAAACCAGGTCACGATTATAGTACTACCCAACCTGGCCAAGATACACCAATTAGTTTTTGATTTTAGGTCTTTATAGATTTTTAATGTATTTTTTACTGTAAATATTAGCATCTTTGCTCAATACCTTTGAGGTTATATGACCTATTGACCCTTAACCATGTCAGGATTATAGTACTACCCAACCTGGCCAAGATACACCAATTAGTTTTTGATTTTAGGTCTTTATAGATTTTTAATGTATTTTTTTACTGTAAATATTAGCATTTTTGCTCAATACCTTTGAGGTTGTATGACCTATTGACCCCAAACCAGGTCACGATTATAGTACTACCCAACCTGGCTAAGATACACCAATTAGTTTTTGATTTTAGGTCTTTATAGATTTTTAATGTATTTTTTACCGTAAATATTAGCATTTTTGCTCAATACCTTTGAGGTTATATGACCTATTGACCCTTAACCATGTCAGGATTATAGTACTACCCAACCTGGCCAAGATACACCAATTAGTTTTTGATTTTAGGTCTTTATAGATTTTTAATGTATTTTTTTACTGTAAATATTAGCATTTTTGCTCAATACCTTTGAGGTCATGTGACCTATTGACCCCAAACCATGTTAGGATTATAGTACTACCCAACCTGGCCAAGGTACACCAATTAATTTGTTATTTTAGGTTTTTATAGGTTTTTAATGTACTTTTTACCGTAAATATTAGCATTTTTGCTCAATACCTTTGAGGTCATGTGACCTATTGACCCCAAACCATGTCAGGATTATAGTACCGGCCAAGCTGGCCAAGATACACCAATTAGTTTTTGATTTCAGGTCTTAGTAGATATTAAATGTATTTTTTACTGTAAATATGAGCATTTTTGCTTAATACCTTTGAGGTCATGTGACTTATTGACCCCAAACCATGTCGGGATTATACTACTAACCAAGCTGGCCAAGATACACTAATTATTTTTCTATTAAATGTCTTTATAGATTAATAATGTATTTTTTTATTGTAAATATTAGCATTTTTGCTCAATACCTTTGAGGTCATGTGACCTATTGACCCCCAAACCAGGTCACGATTATAGTACTACTCAGGCTGGCCAAGATACACCAATTAGTTTTCTATTTTAGGTCTTTATAGATTTTAAATGTATTTTTTACTGTAAGTATTCACATTTTTGCTCAATACCTTTAAGGTCATGTGACCTATTGACCCCAAACCATGTCAGGATTATAGAACCAGCCAAGCTGGCCAAGATACACCAATTCGTTTTTTATTTTAGGTCTTAGTAGATTTTTAATGTATTTTTTACTGTAAATATTAGCATATTTTCTCAATACCTTTAAGGTCATGTGACCTATTGACCCCAAACCAGGTTAGGATTATAGTACTACTCAGGCTGGCCAAGACACACCAATTAGTTTTTGATTTTAGGTCTTTATAGATTTTTAATGGGTTTTTTACTGTAAATATTAGCATTTTTGCTCAATACCTTTGAGGTGATATGTCCTATTGACCCCAAACCATGTCAGGATTATAGTACTACCCAACCTGGCCAAGATACACCAATTTATATGTCATTTTCGGTCTTAGTAGATTTTTAATGTATTTTTTACTGTTAATATTAGCATTTTTGCTCAATACCTTTGAGGTCATGTGACCTATTGACCCCAAACCATGTCAGGATTATAGTACCAGCCAAGCTGGCTAAGATACACCAATTAGTTTTTTATGTCAGGTCTTAGTAGATTTTTAACGTATTTTTTACTGTAAGTATTAGCATTTTTGCTCAATACCTTTGAGGTCATATGTCCTATTGACCCCCAAACCATGTCAGGATTATAGTACCAGCCAAGCTGGCCAAGATACACCAATTAGTTTTTAATTTTAGGTCTTAATAGATTTTAAATATATCTTTTTTCTCTAAATGATTACTCATACACCAATTCTGATATATATACAGTTGTATATAAAATGTTGGGATGGAATTTTGCTGCACAAAACTATCTATTCAGAGAAAACAGAGAAACACCCTGTAGTTTCATGCTACGAAGTGGTTTCTGTGCATATACCGTAAAGCCTACGACAGAAGCGCACTCAAAATTTAAGAGCGGCTGGCTTGACTACGTGAAAACGAGAGGCGGCTGGCTTGACCGCAGTGCTGGTAGGACCCTGACCGGTTGCTGTCGGCTGGCGCTGGGTGGTCTGGGCCGTCCCGGGGCAAGGTGGGGTCCTGGGTCCTGGTGCTCGGGGGTGGCCCCTGCCTCCTGGGCCGGGGGGCACGGCTTTTTTTGGTTCCCGTTCTTCTTCTCTGGTTTGTTCCTGTGGTATTGCTCTGTCTTTTGCGTCAAGTGACAGACCAACAAGCCCCTCGAAAACACACCAATTACGTTCGTAACTGACCCAGATGACGGACGAAACTGTCCATCTGTCTGCGAATCTGTCTTCTGCATCGAGCATACGTAAATGGGCCTTTACCCAGGGAAAGTGGGGGGGACAGATCAGTGTCATTAAAAAAAGGAGGGGGACTCGTCCCCTCCGTCCCCAGTGCCATCTGTGCCCTTGCCTGTTATCAGTCTTTGATCTGATGTCGTGGAACTGGCAGCAGATTGTTGATGTGGATGAAGCTCAGAAGAACCAGTTCACACCAAACTTAGACCAGGTCTATTGCATGAAACTAGGACTCCGTGATCCAGGATTTAAAACGGGCTCATTCAATCCACAACATGGCCATCAAGGCTTAATTGGTTGCTCAAACCGCAAGCCGAGATAAGTAGACACAGATTGCTCAAGCCAGGTGAAACCTATCTTGGATAAGTGCGCGCTCGCGGCTTCCTCATACAGACCGTCGCGATCAAGCACAGAGTCACTGATCTACCATGGCAACCATATCAGCGCGTTTCTCTCTGACGAAGCAGGAAATCCTCCTGGAAGCGTATGAAGGCCCTTTCAGATAGGACGCGTTTTTCGCGGCGTTCACCGCGGGGTAGGGCGCAGAGTCGGCGAAAAAGCACAGCGGCAGCGAGCACGTCAGGCACGCGTTGCTAAGCGACAGACCAGGAAGTGTTTCCTCCCCGGCACGCTTCGTTGTGAGAGATGTACATCTCATCATCGCAGCAAGGAGCTTTTCTCCTGAGGAAGAGGAGATCAGCAGCAGATAAAAGGGTGGGGGTCCACCTGATCCTGATAACAAGGCAGAACTTGGGGGAGTTCAAGCTCGTCCGCGAGCTGCATTCTTTCACACAGACCTCTTCCAGGTTTACTTCAGGCTGAACAAGGACCCCTTTTTTCCCTGAACTGGCCTCTCCTATTGGACGCGCTAGGATGTCGTCACAGCGCGCTGCGCCCGAATTGAAAAATGTTCAATTCGAGCGCAGCGGCGTCAGCGCCACCGCGGCGGCATGCGCCCACCTTGCGCGCCGTGGACCTCCGCGGAATGGCGGAACGCACTGCTGCGGCGGTACCACATACACAATGAATGGGTTTGCAGCCGTCCTCCTGCGCTTGCCGCGTTCTATCTGAAAGGGCCTTGAGGCGGTGAAGGATGAAAAAAAAAAAGAAAGGAAACACCGCCGCTGTCATAAAGCAACGCGAAAAAAGCAGCAAAGTATCGCAGACCGCCTGAATGCGCAAGTATGGTGCGCAAACACACACTCACTCTGATGAAACCAACAATTACAATCACAATCCACATAGTTAATTAACAGCAAAAATATAAAGTAATGCTGCTGATTAGGAATGGAACTGTTAAAATTGCATGTGAAACTGTTTCCCCACGTTTGCTCCTTTGTGCCATCATCATATGTAGGCTATGGAAGTTTGTGTGTGTATGTAGCTATATAGACCTATATAGTGTATGTAGGCCTACTGTAAGCATATATTTGTGTGTGTATATATATATATATATATATATATATACACACATATATATATATATATATATATATATATATATATATATATATATATATACAAATATAAATATCACTACTTAAAAAAAAAGTTAGGTATTCAACTTTTGGTTACAATTTAAGGGAAATTTAAAAAGATCTTACATCACTGATATTATATCATGAATTGTTTGACATCTAAGTAGAATTATGATGTGGTAATGTCTTAATCTCAAACAATTTCTTGAAAGAAGTCCATTCTGACATCATACTATAAGCCAGAGGCCCCCCTTTTCACTGGCAATTATGTCAGCCCCCCGCCCCCCCCCCCCCCCGCCGCCGCCTCATCCGTCGACTGGGCAGTTGAATGGAGAGCCAAAGGAAAGGCACTGGCCGGTGCACATCGCTCGTAACTCTCCTCCATATCAACCATTCCCTTTTGAATTCTGTCATAATAGACGGAATTTCTCGATCTTAAATGTCCTGACTTGGTAGCCACTGTACTCAGTTACCAAATGAATTTTCTGAAATTCTACATTACCTGCAGTGGCAGGGGAACTTGTGTTCATTTAAACTAATTTAGTCTGTTATGTGTGTGCAGGCCTGGAAGGCTGTTGCATCCATTTATTCAGTTAATTAGTTACCTCTGCCAACAAGGTAATATTTTTGGTAGTTTTGGTTTGTTTGTCTGTCAGCAACTTTATGGAAAAAGTTCTGGACGGTTTGACCTGAAATGTCACCAGTCGTGTGCTTCAGCCCAAGGACGAACCCATTAAATTTTGGTGGTGATCCAGATCACCTTCTGGATCCAGGAATTTTTTGAAGGATTCTTTATCATTGTGAGATCGGCCAAATTTTGGAATATTTGCGTATAACTCCATACAAATGGCCCAAGTGTTTGAGATCCTTTCTCGTAATTTTTTTTTACCAATGAGTTCTATAATGTACCATGATGAACTGTGAACTTTCCAGTTTAAACTTTATAAACAGAAACAAAATTTTTTTAAAAAACACGTAGCAATAAAAGTTTAGGTGTGAATCACAATATGAGGGGGGCATGAGCTGCTTGCTGGAGGTCTGTGCTAACAGAGAGGTTTTCTGCTTGTGTATGGATCTGTCCTGCATTTATTTCAGCAGCAGGAATGAGGGGGGCCTAGCAGACCTTTGCATGTTGATCCATTCTTGTGTTGTATTATCTATGTAGCAAACCACTTTTTGTTTTATGCATTGCCTTTTCTCGTTTTGTCCACAAGAGGGCAGCCTGTACTGTTAAATTGGTTAAAAAGGTTAAAATCTTCTAAAAACATATAGTTAAGCTATTTCAATGCACATTTTCATGATTTATGTGTATAAAAATGCAGTTCATGATTTGTGTTTATCATAAGAAAATGTATTTCATGTTTTTTTTATATGCATATTGCTCATTTTGGAGCGTACAGTTACAATGAGCTTTTATTTTGAAGATCGTTAGCTACTTCCGGGCGGTATTGTTTTTCCGGTAAAACCTAAAGGTTAACACGGCACGGAACGAGCTACTGGTAAAAGTAAAAGGGTTTAAGGTGAACAAAGGAAAAAGGTGATAATTAAAAGGTAACAGTAAACGAACAATAAACACTGGAAGATAACTAGCAACCCCCGAGGAGGCATAAGGTTAGTAGTAATGTGTAGTAATTACGGTCATATTTTTTCTTGGCAATTTGTGTCAGAAAGCTAATGCTACGCTAAGTCTTGCTCACGTGTTTAGTAAAACTGCACTGTATTGCTTACAGCAGGGGTCATCAACTAGATTTGCCTAAGGGCCATAATTTTTTACAACCAACACTGTGAGGGCCAGGTCCTACGTAAAAAAAAAAAAGGAAAAGAAAAAAACCCCTAAATTTAAAATAGTATTTTTAATAACAGATGATTATTGTTCAAACAATACAATTTATCATTTTTCCTTCCTAATATGTTATTTCCCCCAGTCTTAAAATAATTTATACTGGAGCCAGCCACTAGAGGGCGACTATGATCATTTACGGTTAATATTTGTGATGCCGTCAAGCTGTCCATCATTGCGTCTTGCAGTGTCGTAGTAGCCCACCAGGAGACACCTTTCAAGCCTGTAAAATGGCACTCTCAAAAGCATTGAAGCGGAAAGTTGATACAGAAAATCGCGTTTTTCACGAAGAATGGACTGATAAGTATGCATTCATAATGCCAACTTTCAGTAATGCTCTACCTACGTGCCTCATTTGCAATTAAACTGTTGCCGTCGTTAAGGAATTCAATCTTAGACGCCATCATAACACAAAGCACGCAAACTTCAGTAAGTCATATCCTGAACATTCAGAAGCCCGGCAGAGAAAAATTACTGCACTGAAAACCCAATATTCCCACGCATGTGGAATTATTAACCGAAGTTTAACTGAACAAGAGAAGGCAACAAGCGCATCTCTCCAGGCTGCCTGGGTACTATCCAAGCACAACAAGCCTTTTACGGATGCTGATGTTTTTAAGGAGTGCATGGTGGCTGTTCTGGAGGAACTTGCCACTGACAAATCTATGGACAGGATCATTGCCTCTGTTACAAAGGTACCTCTTTCGGCTAAAACTGTTGTCCGCCGTGTCCATGTTCTGGCAGAGGACGTCCAGCAACTTGTGCTTCAGGAGATCAAAGAAGCTGAATACCTATCGCTGGCGATCGATGAGTCCACTGACAATACAGACGTTTCCCAAATGTGTGTTTTCGTCAGATATTTTGACGGGAAAGATTTCAAAGAGGAGCTGTTGGCTCTGATTCCACTGGAAGGCCACACTACTGGCGCCGTAATCTTTGGGAAGCTGGAGGAGCTTTTTCGAAAGCACGGATTATCATTTGAAAAAGTCAACCTGGTTGTCACAGATGGTGCACCTGCCATGACTGGCAAAAACAGCGGACTAGTTAGCAGAATTAAGACTGTCGCTCCCAGCGTGAACGCACTTCACTGTCTCATTCACCAAAGTGTGCTGTGCGCAAAATTAAGTGGAGATCTTAAGGACGTAATGGACAAAACAATGAAAATAATCAACTTCATCAGGGGAAACTCGAGCACGCAGCACCGTCTGTTCAGAAGATTTGTTCAGGAATCTGAAGCCGCGCACGATGACCTCTTACTCCACAATGATGTGCGCTGGCTCAGTAAGGGCAAATCACTTGAGCCTTTCATGGAACTCAAGGATCAAGTTGCAGATTTTTTAAAGCAGAGTCGTTCAAAAGCAGCAGCTGACCACCTGCACATCATGCAAGACAGAGAATATATGAGCAACATTGCCTTTCTAACTGACATATTTTCTCATCTGAACGCATTGAATCTACAACTGCAGGGGAAAGAAAAAACTGTGGTCGATATCGTCGAAAAACTCGAAGCCTTTGGAACCAAGCTTGATCTGTTATACGCAGATTTGTTGTCTGGAAAGCTGCTTCACTTCAGCTCACTGAAGACAGAAGCTGGCGGCAGGGCCACAGAAACAATGAAGAAGTTTATCGCACAGCTGAGAGAAAATTTCTCCGCTAGATTTGAGGATTTGGCCATTTCCAAGGATGTTATTGGTTTCGTGCGTGACCCGTTCACAATCAGTCCAGGTGGAGAGTTCTCTGCGAATGTGAGGAAGGTGATGCCGCTGGATGAGGCTGCTATTCAAAAGGAACTGATTGACATTCAGGCCGCTGGTGACCTGAAGGCTGCTCTCCGAGGTGCTGAAAGTTTAAGCACCTTTTGGGTTGCTTGTCCCCATGCGTATGGCACATTGAAGACGCTGGCTATGTATCTTCTCACGATGTTCGGATCAACGTACACCTGTGAAGCTGCGTTCTCAAAAATGAACTCCATAAAGACGCATGAACGGAACAGACTGTCAAACCAGAGTTTGGAGGACTGTTTGCGCAGAAGCCTGACATCTGTTTATGGAATGCCATTTTATTCATAATTAAATAAATAAATAAATACCAAAATAAATAAGTGTTCCACAATATAAATATATATAAAATGCACAAAATAATTGTTTCCATATTTATTTATTTAGTCAGTTATATGTTTAGTTATATATTTATTTATTAAGTTATTTATTTATCTATTAGGTTAGTTATTCATTTATTTAGTTATTTATTTATTTATTACGTTATTTATTTATTTATTTATAAAGTTATTTATTCAGGCTTATATTTATCTATTTAGTTTTGTTAAGTCATTTATTTATTTATTTATTCATATATCAAGTTATTTATTTAGTTATTCATTAAGTTATTTATTTAGTTATTTATAAAGTTATTTATTTAGTTATTTATAAAGTTATTTATTTAGTTACTAATTTAGTTATTTATCGATTTATTAAGTTATCTATTTTGTTATTCATTAAGTTATTCATTTATTTATATATTAAGTTATTTATATAGTGAAACTTTTATTTTGTGCTCACACGTATTTTGGGAGGCTTTTATTTTGCACCAAGACTTTGTGCTGCTTCTTTTTGCGTTTCTTTATTTCGCATCCTAATATTCAAATTTAGGGGCGGGGTTGTGGAGTGATGCAGCTGACGACCTATGACAGGCTATGGCTACGGCTCCATGCGTCTGTACGTCACACTGGTGGATGGACGGCGGCAGTGATGGGCGGAACTGCCGGTGCTCACAGGAAGTAGCAGTTTAGTCGTGAAAAGGCTGGAACAGATCGCGGTGAATCGTGTTTACGTTTGCATCTGGATAAAGCTAAAGGATAAAGAAACGAGATGTCCTGGAGTTCAGGGGCATCATGTGTCCATGGTTGGACATTCAGATCATGAAGTCCCTCATGGATTTTTTTCTATTACTGGTCGTTACGTAGTTAGCGCCTAGCATGTCACAACGGGACGGGAGCTCTGCAGGGACACGGGACAGGTCTTCTTCCACAACCTGCTTTACTGCTGTGGAGGTTCTGGGCTCGTTTCACTTTGGCTCTCTGCAGCAACCGGGCTGGAAGAAACAGATTCTGGTCCTGGAGTCCTGCATCCACCGCGGACAGAACCTGGTCCTGATCGGTTTCACCTCTCACTAGCTGCGTTTACATGGACCCAAATAGACCGATTGCTTTCGGTTTAAAAGCTCTTTCGGAATGAAAATGATTCATGTAAACGCCTCTTTCCGAATGAAAAGCGCCGAACCAAATGAATTTTGTTTCGGTTTCACAGGGGTAGAATAATCCTTTCCCCAAACCGAACAGGGTATCATGTAAACGCTGAATCGGAAAGTTGTGAGGTTGCGTTCTTACAGCGCATGCTTCAACGAGACGTCAACGTGAAACAAGTGACGTTTCCTCACTTTGACAGATGGCTGTGAACAACGTCATTCCCTGGACAGCGAGAAAGTTTGTTTTTAACTCAAACTCTGTCTCTACAGCTTTTCCTCTTGGTTGTTTCCAGTAGGAGCTCATGAGGATCAGCTGCTGCTTCATTAACGTCCTGCAGAAACCACAACGACTGTGACGATCAGCTGTTTGTAGACCTCCGTCTTTAATAAATAACGTGATTTACATCATTCTGCGCATGTCAGGCAGGATTATTCTGAATGAATATTGAGGGCTTGAAATTCACTTCTCAAAATGGGGGGAATTCCCCCTTAAATGCTTCACCAAGGGGGGGATTTGGATACTTTGGGGGGGATATTTACAGGGCGCTTTACCACAGGTCTTACAGCGCCCTACCCGTACCTCAGATTAATAAGGAGCATTAATTTGTCTTTTTCATCCTTCTTAGTTTTCATTTTAACCAGCTCTCTTGTCCCGTCTCCATTCTCTTTATCAGCTATCAAGAGTTTTTACCAACTTAAAATAAAAAGTAGATATTGCAGTAATCTGTTGCATCTTTCAACTGCATAATTATAATAAGTGGTTCTTTCTTCCAGCTCTGTTCTGTTCTCTCTTCTCTACGTAATCTCCTGCATTTGATAAAAGTTCTGTTAAAATAAAACTGGTCTTGGGGAGGACAGAGCATCGTCTACATGCAAGGCTAGAAAACTGTCAGAAACTTAATGAATATAATAACACATTTAATAACACCTTTAAGAATACCCAAAGATACTTAATAGGAAAGAAAATGGAAAAACAGAGAAAACAATAAAGAAGCTGAGATAAACAAGAACAAGTTAATAGTGAGCATGTGAGAAAATGATGAGGAAACATCCCCAAAATCAGCTTCTTTCTCCAAAATAATACAAAATTTAGATTTTTAATATGACATATTTAATGCTCTTTAGCCTATGCGTCAAAATATAAAATGTATTCCTAACATCAAACGATTATTTATCAATACTATCTTTATCTATGAATCGATCTCACATTCAGCTGCCATGTGAGAAACGGTGACGCAGCGCTGATGTTGGTCTCATCACACCAACATTAAACTGAGCAGCTCGTGCCTTCGTCATTATGATGAAACACGGATATTCTGAGCCAGTTAGGCTAAAACCTTTCTTTGGGCTGCTTGGTACCGTGGCCAGCACCGGCGCTACCTGAGGATCCGGAGGATTTGGGTCGTAAACGAGACCGACACCGGCACTGCCACCGCGACTGGTGTTGGTCCAGACCAGCTTCCCTCCAGGTGACTCGAAGTTACATTTACGTTAAAAGACTCCGTGAAGGTATCGTCTTACCAGCGGGAAATCCGCCAACAATGGCTGGTTTATCAACATGAGGGAAGCTGCGACATCTGATGGGTCAGAGAGAGAGAGAGAGAAAGGGAGCGCGCGCCTTATTAACGGGCCGACGCGGGAGGCGACGTCACTCCTTCTGAATGAAAGGAGAGGGAGCGATGTCGCCTCAAGCGTGTCGAGCCTTTTATTCTACGTCATTTTATGGCTCCGATGCAAAGGCTCACTGCACATTACGTCGCTGCAATTGCAAGCGGGAATTTCCCGCATTATAAGAACGAAGTGTGCGGGAATTGATGGTATTATGCACGATTCCCGCAATCCCGCAGCGAATTTCAGGCCCTGATTGGCGCATGTACACGCCAGATCCGAATGTATTAGTTCCCATGTAAACAGCTGCCCTAAAATCCTCAATCAGAATGATTTCAATCCGAAAGGGAAAAAAGTCTCCATGTAAACGGAGGCTCCGGTTTTCTGATGGGACTTCCATGTGATGCTCCCAGCAATAAATCCATTTTGGTGTTTTTAACAGGTTACAAGATTATTTTGAACAGCCGGTGTTTCATTCTGCAATAAACTGATGTTCACAACCTGGACAGGCTGATATCTGACTGCTGCTGCAAAGCAACACAAACGTGTTGCAGCCACGAGTTTTTCTACTCGGATAAATATGAAGCTTACATGTAGGTTACATCAACACACGGGCAAATATGTCACAAATCCTCTTTTTAATTTGGATTAGTTTTATTCAAAGACACTGGACTTACTTTGTATCCATTCCTTTCCTCGTGCCACCTTTTCATTCCCTCATATTAACCACGACCACCCAAACCCTCAATAATAATAATTATGATGATAACAAAAATAACAAATAATAATAACAGTACATTGCATTTATATGTGCCTTTTAGACCCTCAACGCATATACATAATAAGAAGGAATAAAATTAGGGATGCACCGATCCGCCTTTTTTGGGCTCCGATCCGATCCGATATTTGATGTTTCAGTATCTGCCGATACCGATCCAATACCGATACAGAAATGGGGGGACAAAACAGCATGGTATTGTTTGATTGCACACCTCGTTGTGAAAACAGACTGGGATCTTTCTTTTGTGCAAGGCAACATCAGACTTGGCTTAAAAAAATTGTTTTCCCTGGTTTTTAAAAAAGGAGATAAATGTACTGAATTACTTATTTAACAACTGCACACACACAGCAATCTTAAATAAACTAACAATCTTCACAAGCTTGCTCACATATGTAAATATATAACAAAACGTTCTGATTCAGTCTGTGCAGTTAAATAAATGTAAAATAATAAAATGCTGAAACTGAGGGGAAACAACAGCCATACTCCTCAGTCAAACATGTCAAAACAAAAGGAACAAAACTTCTTTCAAATGGTTCAGTCGGTGCAATTAGAAATTTAAAATCCAATTTAAAAGAAATAATAAAGGAGCTGAAATCAAGAAAAAGAAATATCTCCACTAGCTTGACATTTTATCTTTAAAAAAAATTATTTTGTAGTACTTTGAAAATAAAAATGAAAGCTCCGTGACAAAAGCAGCTGAATAAACAAACACTTAATCAGAGTTTTAACATGAAGCTTATTTCCAAACAAGGAGATTGGAGATTTTTTTTTTTCTTTTTAAGCCTCTCCCACACTGCACCGGATGCCGGTGGGTACACGTAGTGTTAAAACTTGTCCTGTCCAGAAAGATTTAACAGTATTTCCTACTTTCTCTGCGACCTGTCGGCACTCGCGGGATTTTTACCTGTGAAAGGTGGAAACCAAACCGCCGCAGGACTCTTGTTGGAGCAGCAACAGAACACACGGCAGCCTGCTAGCTGCTAGCAGCTAACAGCTGCGACTCTGGCCTTGTAAACAAACAGCCTCCACGTGCTGCGTCGGCAACGTGTGATGTCACTTAAAGGGGAAGCATAGAAATATACTGAATAGATCTGCACCAACGGATCGGGCCGTGGATCGGTTTATGTTTACCCTTACCGATATTTACGGATCTAGGATTTTTTCTCTATATCGGAACCGATCCCGATCTGAAGATCGGATCGGTGCATCCCTAAATAAAATAATAAAAGGAAGTGAGAATCCAGTGTAGATGTGAATTTAATCAAACAGCTCCTGTGGAAGGACAGCAGTGATGGGGAGGTTGAAGTCGTATTACGAATTTACACCATCTAAAAAAAAAAAAGTTTCCATCTCGTGTTTTAAATTCCTGACGAGGAAAAGCATTTAAGTTTTGTATTTGTGAGCTTGGACATTTACCAGATTGCTGACCTTCATGCTACACCTGAACAGGTAAACATTATGTTAGCAGACGTTTCTACTACAGCTCAGTACAAGTTTATGAAATCATCTTCAACAACATGCTGTCTCATCCATCTGAAATTAGATGACTTGATCAGATCTGCACAGTGTTCAGTAACTTTTATCCAAAAGAAGACAAATGCATAGAGATCCTCCATCCCTGCAGTCATCACGTTGGTGAGCGTGTCCGGCTGAGCTGCTGCTCTGACGTCCCTGATGACTCGCGCAGCTCTGGTCTGATCAAGCAGTCAGATGGTAGACAGACGCAGTCGATCCCAATGAGCCTACTGGTGCTTCGGGGCTCTTCGTGCTTTGCGTAGCCTCACCATCACAATCCATGGCGTTGATTATTAAGTAACTAAAGATGTTAGCAGGTTATCCTCAGTCACTTCCTCACCTCATCTTCCCAATCCGGAACAGAAGAGGGAAGGTAACGATATTCACATCCCTGTTTTTTGTGTGCTTCCATCTCACCATCATGCTTTAAGTATATGTAATGATAGGAATGCAACTATAAAGAATAAATCTGAAAAATAGTAAGAAAATTAATTAGCGAATATATAGACAAGACAGAAAACCGGAGCCTCCGTCAATTCTGTCTGCGGTGGATGCAGGACTCCAGGACCAGGTTCTGTCTGCGGTGGATGCAGGACTCCAGGACCAGAATCTGTTTCTTCCAGCCGGGTTGCTGCAGAGAGCCAAAGTGAAACGAGCCCAGAACCTCCACAGCAGTAAAGCAGGTTGTGGAAGAAGACCTGTCCCGTGTCCCTGCAGAGCTCCCGTCCCGTTGTGACATGCTAGGCGCTAACTACGTAACGACCAGTAATAGAAAAAAATCCATGAGGGACTTCATGATCTGAATGTCCAACCATGGACACATGATGCCCCTGAACTCCAGGACATCTCGTTTCTTTATCCTTTAGCTTTATCCAGATGCAAACGTAAACACGATTCACCGCGATCTGTTCCAGCCTTTTCACGACTAAACTGCTACTTCCTGTAAGCACCGGCAGTTCCGCCCATCACTGCCGCCGTCCATCCACCAGTGTGACGTACAGACGCATGGAGCCGTAGCCATAGCCTGTCATAGGTCGTCAGCTGCATCACTCCACAACCCCGCCCCTAAATTTGAATATTAGGATGCGAAATAAAGAAACGCAAAAAGAAGCAGCACAAAGTCTTGGTGCAAAATAAAAGCCTCCCAAAATACGTGTGAGCACAAAATAAAAGTTTCACTATATAAATAACTTAATATATAAATAAATGAATAACTTAATGAATAACAAAATAGATAACTTAATAAATCGATAAATAACTAAATTAGTAACTAAATAAATAACTTTATAAATAACTAAATAAATAACTTAATGAATAACTAAATAAATAACTTGATATATGAATAAATAAATAAATAAATGACTTAACAAAACTAAATAGATAAATATAAGCCTGAATAAATAACTTTATAAATAAATAAATAAATAACGTAATAAATAAATAAATAAATGAATAACTAACCTAATAGATAAATAAATAACTTAATAAATAAATATATAACTAAACATATAACTGACTAAATAAATAAATATGGAAACAATTATTTTGTGCATTTTATATATATTTATATTGTGGAACACTTATTTATTTTGGTATTTATTTATTTATTTAATTATGAATAAAATGGCATTCCATATCTGTTAAGCCCGATATTAAAAAGATAGTAACAGAAGGCAAATGTAACTTCTCTCACTAGGCAATCGTGAGTAGGCTATTTCTACTTTTTTGTTTTGTTTTGCTTCATTTAGTCTCATCTACAGTAGGCTACACTTGGATCACAGGCTCATTTAATTTGATGGGAAGAGAAATATTTGATTTTACAAAGGCCTGTCGTCTTTATTGTCATTTGTATAAACGTGCTTATGTGCACAGAGCTCTTATCAGTGTTTTATGTTTATGGCACGGCGACGCCGCACTTATGCGCCGCTGTTTTGAAAAGCTCAAGCTAGGACATTTGTAAAAATATTTACTGATGAACAAAAAAGTAAATGCTAAGTAAAAGCAACAATTTTATCGTCATTTTTAATTGAAGCAGATTATGTCACAAACAACTTTTCAGAGGGTGTTTGGTTTATTGACACATATGTCTGAATTCAGTGATATTCTGAGGGGGCGGATGAAAAGGTCTGGTGGGCCGGATGTGGCCCGGGGGCCGCCAGTTGACGTTCGCTGGCTTACAGGGATGAATGGAGCATCAATGTGATTATTGTATTTTCTGTCTTATCAGTTCTCACGTTGGTTTCAACGAACGTTGCTTTCTGGAAATAAATGTTGAAAACCATCAGTCGAGTCTACAAACTTTCGGAGGGTATGCTACAGTGAGAACTTCACCCAGCAAGTAACCAGTGACAACTTTACCACATGCATCGCCACGCCGCCTGTGAACTCCACGGCCAAACAGCACAGTACGGAGCTACGCTGCAGCCTTGTTTGGTAAAGTGATGGCTCAAGGGACAGAAAAGACTGCAGATGCAGTAAAAATGAATGGCTTAAAGGAACAGATAAATGAGCTACAAGCAGAAATTGAAGAATATAAAGAACTGCTAAATCAAAGAGATGAAGAAGGCTTGTCACAGCAGGAATTAAAGGAGCTAACTGACACCAAAAGCAAAGCAGTTGAGCTTCAACACAAAATGGCTGAAATGGAGGAAACAAAAGCACTACGTCATTCAGAACGCAAAAGTATACCCACAGAGAAGTTTCTTGCCTATCAAAGGGAGGGACAAAGTAAAAAAGAAAAGAGACTGCTTAGTCTTTATGAACAGTGGAAAATTCAAATCAGATCAACCAAAGAAAGTCTAAAGCAAAATGTATCAGATATGGAACTGGCTGAAATGGCAGACACTGTTGAAAACGGAAAGGCTGATATCATGAAAATGTACTACGAAATAAGACAAAGTGCCACCCCAACTGCTGATTTAAGACGCAAAGTAGATGCTTGTGAGGCAGTCACTAAAGACATTATGAAAATAATAAATGAACGCTTATCCGGAATAGATGATGTCTTTGATGCAGAACGTGAAAAACACAAACTCCGTGAGCTCCATGCTCATAACTACGCCCACTCCATATATGGGACTGCTTCTCAGTCAGCTAATAGTCAGCACTCTGAAGCATCAGTCGTGGCTGCAAAAAGGGCAGAAGCAGTTGCAGAGCTTGCTGCAAAAGAAGCTCATTACAAACTAATGGAGGAAGAAAGAAAGCAGAAAAGAAAAAATAAGGATGATGGAGTCAGAATTAGAGCGTTTGCAAGCAGAGAGGGACAGAGAAGTAGCACGTGTCAGGCTGGAAAGCTACGACAGAGAAATCAGACAGGAAGCTGACAGTCAGTCCTTACAGCAAATGTAGTCCACCTACACAAGGACGAGAAGGCACAAACGACAGGCAGAACCCTGCCATCCTCTCTGTGCATTACCAAAACATAGTCCCACCAAATCCCCAGACTGACATCTCCTCTTTAGCCCAAGCGATACAAGAAAGCATAACAATTAACAGACTCCCTATGCCCATGCCCACAGTGTTCGAAGGTGACCCCATCCACTACATTAAATGGAGAGCTTCATTCATGTCACTGATCGATAGGAAGAGCATCTCATCAGCTGACAAACTTTATTATTTGAAAAAATATGTCAGTGGCCCTGCTCACAAATGTATTGAAGGCACCTTTTATCGAGATGATGACAAAGCATACAGAGATGCATGGAATAAGCTCAACCAACGCTACGGGCAGCCATTCGCCATTCAAAGGGCCTTCAGGGACAAACTGTCAAAATGGCCGAAAGTGCAAACCAAAGACGCTGAAGGGTTAAGAGCCTTCTCTGATTTCCTAAATGCCTGTCTCCAAGCCATGCCTCATGTGAGAGGTTTGGAAATCTTGAACGACTGTGAGGAGAATCAAAAGCTGATACAAAAGGTCCCAGATTGGTTAGCGGCACGCTGGAATCGTCAAGTCTCAATGGCGCTCATGGAAGGAAAAGAATTCCCCACCTTTGAAGAGTTTGCCAGATTTGTGTCAGTAGAAGCAGAGATAGCATGTAATCTAATCACTTCCCTGTATGCCGTTCACTCCTCCAGCTCATCCTACGTCAAAAGAAGCACAAATGAAACAAAGGGAAACAAAGTAAGTGTCTTCAGCACTCAAACAAATACAAACACTGACAACATAAAGTCAAACTATGGGAAGGAAAAACCTCCCTGCATGTGGTGCAAAGACAACCAGCATCAACTGTGCAGGTGCTCAAAATTCAAAGAAAAATCCCTAGAAGAGCGACGAACATTCATAAAGGACAACAAACTGTGCTATGGATGTGTCAAACCAGGACACAGCGCCAAGGAATGTCGTCATCGTCATACTTGTGAACTGTGTAAAGGAAGGCATCCCACCTGTCTACATGACCAAAATTACAAAGGGCATGAGGAGAAAGACAGACCTGTAAGCACAGAAGCAAGGAAAATCGCACCAAATGTGAACACAGCTTTAAACTGTTCAAATGAAATTGTGACAGCTAGCCCGCTCTGTGTTACCAAAGAGGGTCAGTCATACAGCACCTCCATGATTGTCCTTGTGTGGATCTCATCTGCCACCCAGCCATCCAAAGAACAGCTTGTCTACGCGCTTTTGGACACACAAAGTGACAGTACCTTCATTGAGAAAGAAGTAAGTAATGAATTACAACCAAACACCTTCCCTGTACAGCTGAAACTCACTACTATGTTGGGAGAAAGCACGACAATGAAAAGTGAAAGAGTTGAAGGACTGCGTGTTAGAGGTTATAGGTCAGGTACTTACATTGATCTCCCTCCTTCATACACAAAGGACTACATCCCCATGAATCGTGATAACATACCTACCCATCACACAGCAAAACAATGGCCTCACCTCGCAGCAATCACAGATCAGATGCCACCTCTCCTCAACTGTGATGTGGGACTCCTCATTGGGTACAACTGTCCGAGAGCCATAAAACCCAGACAACTGATTGATGGAGCAGACAACGAGCCCTACGCCGTCCTCACAAACTTGGTGTGGAGCATTGTGGGCTGCTCTACACCTGGCCTAAATGAAAGACAATCCAGCATGTGTCACAGAATCACAGTAAAAGAGCTTCTACCAGTCATGCCTATGGATGTCATAAGTGTCCTGGAGTCAGACTTTAAAGACACAAAAGGAGACGACAAAACTGTCTCACAGGAAGACCTTATGTTCTTGAGCACTCTCAAGGATGGCATAAAGAAAAATGCTCAAGGACATTTCGAGATGCCTCTGCCATTCCGAAAAAAGGCCCTCCCTACCTGATAACAAAAAGCTCGCTGAAATCAGGCTCAGTCATCTTCGAAGGAAGTTCAGCAAGGATGAAAAATACAAAAGGGACTACACAACATACATGAAGGAAATCATAGAAAGAGGTGATGTGGAAGAGGTGCCCATAGATGGAACTCAAGGTGAGCGATGGTATATTCCACATCATGGCACATATCACCCTCAGAAGCCTGGCAAACTAAGCATCGTGTTAGACTGCTCGGCAAAATACTGTGGCACAAGCTTAAATGAGCACCTGCTTCCAGGGCCAGACATGATCAATAACCTGACAGGCATACTCATAAGGTTCAGAAAGCATCCCATTGCTCTTTTATGTGACATAGAAAAAATGTTTAATCAATTTCATGTCCAAGAGGAAGACCGCAACTACCTCCGGTTCCTCTGGTGGAAGGATGGAGACACAACCACACAACCTCAGGAATACCATATGAAAGTACACCTTTTTGGTGCGGCGTCATCACCTGGGTGTGCAAACTACGGACTCAAATATCTAGCCAAGGAACACAGCCTCTCACACCCAGTAGGAGCACAATTTATTGCAAAGGACTTTTATGTAGACGATGGAGTGACAAGTGCAGACAGTGTGGAAGCAACCATTCAGTTGGCACAGGAAGCAAGGGACATATGCAGCAAAGGTGGTCTCCGTCTCCATAAATTTGTGTCAAATAACCATGCTGTGTTACAGAGCCTGCCCCCATCAGAGTGTGTGACAGAGACAAAAACAAAAGACTTGCCATTCAGTGATACACTGGAGCGAGCTTTAGGAATTCAGTGGAGTATCAAAGAGGACAGTTTCAAATTCAACAACACTGTAAAAGACCAACCCGCCACACGTAGAGGCATATTATCTACAGTCGCTTCCATATATGACCCTACGGCTTTCTAGCGCCATGCGTCCTCAATGGAAAAAGAATCCTCCAAGAAATGTGCGTTCAGGGCATCGGTTGGGATGAACCCCTGCCAGAGAGGTTAAAACCACGGTGGGAGAGTTGGCAACGTGATCTCACGAACCTGCAGAAAATAAACATCACACGCTATTACTTACCTGCTGACTTTGGAGAAGTTGTAGAGACTGAATTACACCACTTCTCAGACGCGAGCACGTGCGGATATGGACAGTGCTCTTATCTCAGAGTCAAGAACAAGAAAGGAGAGATTCCCTGCTCACTGGTGATAGGAAAGGCCTGTGTTTCTCCCACAAAACTGACTACAATACCACGGCTCGAATTAGCAGCAGCGGTGGTTTCAGTCTCCATCAGTAACATGCTCCGAGAAGAACTGAGAGTTGCCGATGGTAAAGAATATTTTTGGACTGATTCGAAGGTGGTGTTAGGCTACATAAATAATGATGTGCGGCGATTTCACACCTTTGTAGCCAACCGGGTCCAAAAGATCCGCAACTGTACAAACCCACAGCAATGGCTCTTCGTCCCTACGCATGAGAATCCAGCAGATGCAGCGTCCCGAGGTAAAACTGTAAATGAACTACTTACCTCCAACTGGTTCACTGGCCCCACGTTTCTCTGGAAAAGGGAGTTACCCTTGGAAAATGATGTAGTGCCTGACCTGTCCATAGGGGATCCAGAAGTCAAAAAGGCACAAGCCCTGCAAACAAAAACCACAGAAATAATCAGTCTTGTTGACCGCCTGTCCAAGTTCTCATCGTGGTCCCGTGCTACCAGAGCTGTAGCCCATTTGCTTCGACGAGCTAAAGGAATCACATCACCTGCTCTTTCAACAGTGAGCGAAAGAGAGAGTGCTGAACATGTGATAATCCGGGACCTACAAAGACAAGCATACGAAGAGGAAATCAAATTATTGAGCAAAGGTAATCAACTGCAACAAACTGCACCACCTTGATGCTTTCCTTGACACGGACGGTCTCCTCAAGGTGGGAGGACGACTCCAACACTCATCACTCACTGACTCCTTTAAGCATCCAATTGTCATTCCGAAAGAGCACCACGTGACAAAGTTAATAATAGCTTACAACCACGAAAGGACAAAACATCAAGGAAAAGGATTCACGATAAATGAAATCAGAGCCAGTGGATATTGGATTCCTGGAATGAGCAGAGCAGTAACATCATACATTCATCAGTGTGTGATATGTCGGAAACTCAGAGGAGCTGTGGCAGGCCAAAGAATGGGTGACTTACCTGTAGAACGCGTTGAGCCTTCCCCTCCTTTCACATACTGTGGTATGGATTGCTTTGGCCCTTTCACGACTACACAGGGAAGAAAACAGCATAAACAGTATGGCCTGCTCTTTACCTGTTTCTGCTCACGAGCCATTCACATCGAGATGCTAGAGGACATGTCCACTGACTCTTTCATCAACGCCCTGCGATGTTTTATTGCTGTCCGTGGTGCAGTCCGTCAAATTCAGTGTGATCAGGGCACTAACTTTGTCGGCGCCAAAAATGAATTCAAGACAGCTTTACAAGAGCTTGACACACAGAGACTGAGCACATTCCTGTCACAGAAACAGTGCGATTTCATTATGAACGCACCTCATTCCAGTCACGCAGGGGGCGTGTGGGAACACCAAATAAAGACTGTCAAGAGTGTTCTGAGCAGTACCCTGTCTCTTTCTCAAGGCAGAATCAACGACGCTTCATTAAGGACTGTACTGTACGAAGCTATGGCCATAGTCAATAGTCAGCCCCTTACTGTTGATAACTTGAACTGCCCTGACAGCCTTGAACCGCTTACCCCCAATCATCTCCTCAATATGAAGTCCAGCACAGCGCTCCCTCCACCAGGCACATTCCCTAAAGAGGACCCGTATGGAGCAAAGACATGGCGTCGTGTACAGTTCTTATTGGAACAATTTTGGAGTAGATGGAAACGAGAATATCTACACAACATCACCACAAGGCAGCGGTGGCACACACCGAGGAGAAATCTAAGGGTGGGTGATATTGTGATGGACAAAGATGAACTGTTACCTAGAGGTGAGTGGAAACTTGCAAGAGTCGTCGAGACTGTCAGCAGCAAGGATGGACTTGTCAGGAGAGTGAAAATCTCAGTAGGAGATCAGAATCTGAGCAAGAAGGGTGAGCGACTCACCAAACCTTCAGTATTGGAACGCCCAGTGCAGAAGTTGGTTCTGCTCTTTGAAGCTTCTTAAGTTTTGACTGCACAAAGACAATGACACTTGTTGAGAAAATTATTCTCAATTCACACACTCAGAATTTAGTGTGGAACACAAATAATTTTGGTGGGAGTGTAGCAAACCACTTTTTGTTTCATGCATTGCCTTTTCTCGTTTTGTCCACAAGAGGGCAGCCTGTACTGTTAAATTGGTTAAAAAGGTTAAAATCTTCTAAAAACATATAGTTAAGCTATTTCAATGCACATTTTCATGATTTAAGTGTATAAAAATGCAGTTCATGATTTGTGTTTATCATAAGAAAATGTATTTCATGTTTTTTTTTTTTATATGCATATTGCTCATTTTGGAGCGTACAGTTACAATGAGCTTTTATTTTGAAGATCGTTAGCTACTTCCGGGCGGTATTGTTTTTCCGGTAAAACCTAAAGGTTAACACGGCACAGAACGAGCTACTGGTAAAAGTAAAAGGGTTTAAGGTGAACAAAGGAAAAAGGTGATAATTAAAAGGTAACAGTAAACGAACAATAAACACTGGAAGATAACTAGCAACCCCCGAGGAGGCATAAGGTTAGTAGTAATGTGTAGTAATTACGGTCATATTTTTCTTGGCAATTTGTGTCAGAAAGCTAATGCTACGCTAAGTCTTGCTCACGTGTTCAGTGAAGCTGCACTGTATTGCTTACAGGGATTAAAGGAGCATCAATGTGATTATTGTATTTTCTGTCTTATCAGTTCTCACGTTGGTTTCAACGAACGTTGCTTTCTGGAAATAAATGTTGAAAACCATCAGTCGAGTCTACAATCTT